>JBBPRT010000047.1:0-34608 GCA_038093175.1 Boletus hoseneyae
TCCCCTGGTAGCGCCACCGGCAGTCGACGGCGCCGTGGCCCGCGCGCGAATGGTCAGACCGACCTCAGTCAACTCCTTGGACAAATGGGTTTAGGTGGTCAAGACTTGGAAGAAGTAAATTTGCACTTTTTTCTCTACTCCACTGATACTCACTTTACAACAGCTCATGGTCATGGAGGCAATGCGTCTCTCTCTCCTTGAGCACGAAGCTCAGCAAAGGAGAGAAGAGAGGGCCCGTAGTGATGGTGCAACAGACGAAACCACTCCCGGAGGACCATCCGCGACACCTAATGTTGACGAATCTGCTTCGTCGAGGGTCCAGTCCGGTGCCACGGCACCTTTAGTGGCGGCCTACTCGACCCTGCAAGACACGCGAGCCGATGGTCCCTCCACTAGCTTTTCAGATCGTGGTCGCTCATCAACACCAGCATCAGGTCAAACAACATCTTCATCTCTCCCTGGGACTGCCATTGACGACCTGAACAACACCTCCCACAGTGTCGAGCGATCCGTTGCTCAACCCACGCTCATGACAGATACGCCAACACATATTGGCAACGGCGGAGCGCATGCTGCCCATGTGTCTGGTAATGATGAACGATTCCGCTCCCCGTGCAGCCCAACCGCTCGCGGACAAGGCCCGCAGTCAGACTTTGCGGGACCCATAATGACACCATGTATAGCCCTCCCATCTTCACTGTCTGACACACATACTTCAGAACATCCCTGACATCACGTGGGCTTGATCTCATCGATGAATTCGCCGATTACAACCATGTCAACTTTGTTCTCGTGCGGATGCGGCTGAATCGGCACACTGATACATAGACGTTGGAGCTTGCATCATACTCGGAATGCATGGACAGTTTGCGCAACATTCGTTCCGATCCATAGATTTATGAGAGCCAGTCCGCTTTACATTGTCTTTTCTACTCTTGTTGGCATGGCATGGCACCACACCAGGTTTTTCTCTACGACAGAATAACTGATTTACTGTAACAAACTTGACTTCCACCCGATTCAGATCCTAAGCATTCCTCGGAAAGCTCACACTCATCTACCTTTTCAAGTTTTCTTAGTAGCCCATGTGGGACAGTTGCACTGATCCGTTCTTGTACTCGCCATCCAAATACTATTTAATACACCCCCCCTGTCCACCGTCATCGAAACCCGCGGAGAAGCGCTTCTAGTTGGCTGGAAGACATGCATTGTGGACCGGCGCCACCTTCCTACCATGAGGCCTGAGGACCCGAGGTAGTCTCCGGTTCCGAAACAATACTTATATTATTACAGGAGCGAGACCATATGCCTGCAGTCAGGCGTGTGTTTCCCTGTTGTATAAAGTAATTTGGAACGAACAGTGTAAAGAGAGTGAAACACGAGGAAAAAGGAGACCAGGGTTGGCAGTGCGGCTTCTACTGTCACTTTTGCGGATCCGCCCATACAGGTTTCATAGCTTCTGGATCCCTTGCCTGGATGCGGCGCGTTACTCTGGTCGAACAACACGAGAAGAACAGATGGCACTTGCCTGAGCCTCGATCTGCTGCTTCAGAACCCGTTCTTGAGCTATGCGGGCAGTTCGATTTGCGTCTACTTTTCGCCTGAGATCAGGAGCCAAAGCCTGTGTGTGACCATCAACAACACAGCCCAGTGATTTCCCGGCGTCCAGCTGAGATGGAAGGTATCATGTACTCACGGCGTAAGTTTGCTCGGGAGTCGGCACGGTAGCTACATTAACCGTTTACTGTAGCAGTCAGCAAGGTGGGGAGACCTGGACGAACCCCGCATAACTAGATATCCCATGCCCATTACTTTGCGTGGAAAAGTGGATTAGTGCTTGCAACGAGAGCAGCTCAATGGACGCACGACCACCGGCTACTAGTGTCAGTCTGGCCCACGGGAAACTCATTCTTCAGCTTGGTGTGGTGCAAGCGTGAGCTAAGAAAACGTGCACGGTCACGCCAAAGTTCACTCAATGTAAGTACTTACAACAGTCGATTAATGCGGGTATACATACGACGTGCTTTTCAGTCATTGTCCAAATTACGAGCACGAAAGAACAATTGTAAGTTATTGGGCAGGCTCCCTTTACAGCAGGTCTAGTGCGGATGAATATGCGGCAGGCAAAAAATAACATAGCGCAAGGATAGGCGGGCGAAAGCTGGTCCAGCAAGTCACCCTTCCGCGTGTAAAAACGTCGGTATGGAGGGCTGTTCCACGCTGGCTTTCTTGCGTTGCGACAAAAAACCCAGCATGTCTGCGCTGTTCCTTTGGCTCGCAGATTCGATGCGCGCGAGTTCCTGCTCCCACGCTTGCACGTCTACCAGGTTTACTGATTCGAATAAGAGACTCCCTTGGGTGTGATGTTGTGAACTCTCAACACTCGAGTGTCCCCCAGAGCTCACGCTGCAGTTCGATCCCAAACGTGATGCTTCTACGGATTTCTGGCTTGCGGGAGATCTCGGAAAACGCGTGAAACGGGCAGTTTCTGGTCGCGGAGGGACTGTCAATCGGCTGGTTTGTATTTGAAAATTTTCATAGGTTCGCGTGTCAAGTCTACTAGACCGGTCCCGAGGTCCCGCCGACGTGTGCGGTCGCCTCGAAACTTTAGACATGGTGCTGTTCCCTGCTGGATAAGGTGATGAAGCAGTCGAAAATTTGTGACTGTGTTCAGGTGAAAAGGGCGGTCTTGTGAGGGGAGGTACAGTGTCTGACCCTTCTGAGACAGGATCATGGGGTGGACTGTGCGGGGGCGATGGGAGTTGTCCTGCGTTGCGATTCCGCTTGGAACGCCGAGGTGACTTTGATTTCGAGCGTCGCGAAGTCGTGCTCACCCAATCACTATATCGGGAAAGAGCAAGCTGCCTTTGTAATTCATTTGTGGATATTATGGTAAGTTCCTTGTCTTCGAGCTCTACAGTTTCCGCCGAATTTGACGGGGAAGAAACGATCACCTAGGGAATGTTTAGTATTGGTAATGATAGAGGGGGTGACTTTTACCTTGACGCGAAGAAAGAACTTGACACTTGCCAGGGCGGTTTGGACAGATTCCCCAACTGCCCACCGACTGTTGGATTTTGTATCCGGCCACGAAAACGTGAGACTATGCCGCCACACCCCAGAAGAGTCTCTGGAGAAGCGGCCCACTGATTCAGCATGTGCAAATATATGGGCTGTTCCTCGGTCACCAGAGGGAACTGGCATAGATTCATCTGCATTGCATTCGTGGTGCTGTAACAACGGTCGTGAGGAATTAGCAGAATATAGAGATAACGAAGAAGCAGGATGAAGCAAATTTTGAGACGAAGAGCCGTTGATGCCGGGATAGGTCGATGAGGTACGATCCTGGGCGTGATTAGAGGGACTTTGGGGATTTTGGGACACATGTGATGAGAATCGGTAAGGACCGGGGGATGGCTCGGGAGGACCGAAGCGGGCGTCGTTGAAATGTATTCTCCGCTCAACGAAAGCGGACGCGCTACGAATCGACGCAGAGGGGTCCAGAGGTTGTAGGAATAGTTGTACAGAGACAATATCAAGGGGACCGATTGGATTGGGTGGTACGAGTATGCAATAACGCAGTGGGGGTCCGCGGGACTTGGACTTTGACAAGGTCATGTATGACGAGGAAGGTGTCAACGGAGTTGGGGGAGACTGACTGGCCGGGGCATCATAGCGTACGAGGGGCAAGTCAAAGTGTTTAACCTGACGGCAGCCGACAGCTGAGATGGGTATATGATTGAGGACTGACGAGGGGTTAGAGGAAACAGAGGAAATGAATTGATGGTGGACTCGCCTGCCTCGATGCGCCAAAATATGCGATACTCTTGGAAGTAGAGTGCCGTGCTCGGGGCGGCGGTGTGGGAAGGGACGGAGAAGCGAAAGGGAAACTCGGAATCGCCGAGCTCGGACCAGTCCTGTGTGTCGGACTTGTGCCAAAGTGTGACGGAGTGCTCGAAGAGGACATTGGTCTGCACTGAGCCTAAGCGACCCTGGCGGGACTCGTAGCAACGGACTGCGACGACGATGTCCTTTGCGAGGATGGGTTTGGCGTCTTGCTCGATCTGGGTACGAACAACTGGGTGCGAGGATATGAGAGGAAGGGGTCGAACAAGGGAGAAATGAGTACGCACGACCCTCGAATCGGAGTGGCGTTAAGCCGAGGTAACCTCGGTGGGGGAAGTAGCGCACGCCTTGATTGCCTTTTGGGGAGATGAGGGAGAGCTTGACCATGGACGTCGTGTCGGGCGACGAGGAGAGTGCGAGGACGACGACGGGGACGACGAGGAGAAGGAGGCGAGGCGAGGGAGAGCAGAGGGAGCGAAAAGAAGTCGAGATAAATAACCACCACAAGCGCAACTCGATCATCCATGACCCCGAGTGTGACTGGATCTCAGATCAAAATCACGTGGCGTGACCATCCTACCATCCCGTGACATCCTCTCGCTTCCTCCTCCTCCTCCCCCCAAGCCATGCCCCGCACGTCGCTCTACGTCCCTTTCCTCCTCGCCGGGATGATCATCACCGTACGCCTCTCGCTCATCCGACTCTGCACTCACAAACAATAATTTGACAGGGCTCCAGCAACTCTCTCTGGTCCAAGTGGCAGGTACGTCTGCGCGCCCACCCACCTCACCGCTTCATTTCCCTGCCAGGACATGCAATGCGTCGAGAACTGTCTTGATCCAGACCCGAGCAACCACGTTCTCTACGAGCAGCCCGTCTGGCAGACTCTCCAAATGTTCCGTCAGTCCTGCCCTTTTTCATCTCCACTTTTGCGCGCTGACTGGCCTTCTAGTCGGCGAAATGCTTTGTCAGTCCGTACACGTCCTCCATTCTCGTCAGATTCTCACTCCTGGTCTAGGCTTCCTTCCCGTCCTCTATACATGGCTCAACGCCAGGCGCTCCCCTCCCCCAGTCTTTCTTCCCTTTGACCCAGACCAAGATGTCCAACCTCACACAAAGTCCGCTCCTCAGGAACTGCGAGGCTGGAAACTGCTCCTTTTATGGTTTCCCGCCGTCTGTGATCTCACCGGTACCACGGTCCGTTATTTCCCTATCCGTCTTCCGCCCATCTTACATTGCTCCACTCTTGCTGATGTCGTTCAACACTAATGCCGTATCCCCCGCGACAACCTACAGCTCATGAATGTTGGCCTTTTATACACACCCGTTTCCATCTTTCAGATGACCCGTGGCGCACTCGTCCTTTTTGTCGGTATTCTCAGTGTGATCTTCCTTCGTCGCCGTCTTTGGTTATACCAGTCCGTCTGTTTCCTGTCCTTCGCTTCCTTTCTTAACTCGCCCCTAGATGGACTTCCCTCCTCACCGTAATGGCCGGCGTTTCGCTCGTTGGTTATAGTGGTTCTCTCATCAAGGACACTGTCACCGATGCTGTGAATCTCGTAACTGCTCATGATACTGGCAACCCCGATCAAGTTGATGTGACCAAGGTCCTCGTTGGTATGGGTCAACCATGTCATTCTTGTTTCGTTTCATGTAATCGTTAAATAGGCGTGTTCTTCATCTTGTTTGCTCAAGTCTTGTATGATCCACATTTTCAGTATCTCAGCTCTTCGCGTTGACCGTCGTCTCTTGCAGCACGGCAACACAATTTGTGGTTGAGGAGAAGATCATGTCCCGCTGGAGCGTGGCCCCTCTTGTCGCAGTGGGGTTCGAAGGCTTGTTTGGTACACTGACCATCCTGTTGCTCATGCCGTTCATGGCCCAATCATCAATGTCCTCTCGTTCTCCTTTCTTTGACCTTCCGAGGGGTTGGCATCAGATGATCAATACTCCCAGCGTCCTTTGGTCTGCAATTGCGATCGCTTTCAGTATCTCATTGTTCAACTACTTTGGGTTAAGCGTCACCAGACATGTCAGCGCTACAGCGAGGAGTTTGACCGATACCTGCAGAACCCTCTCCATCTGGTTGATCAGTCTTGCGCTGGGCTGGGAACGACTTCTGTTCCCCATATCACTTTTACAGGTGCTTGGCTTCTCTCTCCTGGTGTAAGTGATGTTACCTGTTGACATTACTCTCGTACTTATTACCCTTCTGATCAGTTATGGAACGGTGCGTTGGCGATCTGTCGCGGTTGTGCCGCAGCTCACCATGATTTATAGTTCTTGTTCAACAATTTGGTCCAACCGCCCTCTTTCCTCCGCCCACCCCCTGCCCTTATCGCGCCGGTGACAGGAGGAGAGGAAACAGACATACTTATCGCTGCGTCGGCCCTAGACGAATCGGCAACTTTGCCTGCAGATCTTGGCCAGAGTGGTTTTGACGTCCTCCCAGCAGACGAACATGTTAGAACTACAGAGGACTGAGGATAGTGCTTATGGCATAATATGTAGACATGAGTTACTCCATTGCAACCGAAGGGTTTCGATTTATGTCAAACGTTTTGAAGTTGATACATGAAACCCATGAGTCATAATTTTAGGCTCAGCACCCACAAATTGATTTGTGATGGTCCCAGTGACTCTCGTGTCCGAGCAAGGTACAAGGTTGCGACGCGCTGTAGACCGAGTCGCAACTCCAGTACCGATCAACGGCGAATAGCGCAGGACATCCGTTTCCGCATCTGCATGCGTACATCCTCTAGGCATCCTCGGTCCCAATGTCACTCCGTCGATTCGTCATCACTGTCGCTTGTTTGGCGGTACCCGACCTGCGTCGCTTCCTCTAGTTGCTCAAGCTGCCATCCAATCATGCATTTCGGTATCATTAATGTGGCCAATTTGCCACCCAGTCCTCGAAGGACGTCATCACTAGAAACACCGTCGAGATTGGAATGTGGCATACGACAAGGTGATGCTTACCTGGCTCGAGTCTGAATCCACACGCAAAAGTCGTCCAACCAAATTCTGCTGTAAACATAATAGACCTCATGGTGATCCAATATCCGTCTCATCTCTAACAACCATCTTGTTATCATCCTTTTGCCTTGTACCATGCAGGAAGCGACATCTCTTCGGCATGCCTCTGACAGCTGAAACGAGCGATATAAAGGAAAGGCAAGGCTGCGCCTATACGAGGTTGTCAATGTCGATATTAGTTCAGCATCAGTGAAGAGTAACTGGGAGCCCCCCGTGATGTTCAACGTCACGGATGTATATGGAGGGGGGTCGAGTGCCGAGAATGCCGGAACCAATGAGCAAATCGTCCAGGCGCTCTCCGGTGTTGGGTCATGCAGGGTGGTTCGCTTATCGTAGGCATAAGCAAAGAGGAGGGTGATTAGTGTCAGATAGAGGTTCCGTTCTTGGATCCCGTCCATTATATCTAAGAGCAGTCAGCATTTGCCCGATCGTCATGAAAGTATGGCCTACACTCTTTGCGCGGAAGACCAAGCATCTCCATTCTCTCCTGTTCCGTGTACACGACTTCCGAGCTATTCGTGGGATCCTCCCAAGTGACGAGCTCTTGAATGTATTCGTCCTCGACGTAATCCGCCCTATATAACTGTAGGATTCGGATTCGCGTGTAGATAATGTGAACCGACGAACATATAATGTTCTTCGTCCCATTTTTCGGATTCATGCATGGTTCGGAGGTCCCGTCTCTCATCAAGGTCGCAGCTTTCTGCATTCTGACCCAACTCGTTGATTTCGTTCTCAGTGTGGGCAACATGCATGAAATAGCCAGTATACTTGTTCAGAAAACCATAATATCTCCTGGATAAATGAATCCCTGGCGCTGCTTCTGGAACTGTCTGAGGAACCTGCCAGTCATCTTGTGCGGCTAAAATGAGGGCGATCAGTTGGGACTTGGATCATGCAATGACTCGATCCACCTCTCATAAATTCATCATTTTCTCCCAGCGTCAACCGTGTTGCTCGACGGGACAGATCGCTAACGTCGTCTTCTCCCAGTGTAGTTTCGAGAACCTCTACCGATGGCGTGGGCGGAGGCTGTGACGATCGTGGGGCCAACAACTTTGCCAGTAAATCCAAGTCCGCAAATGTCTGGCCCTTAACAGCCTTGGTCAAAGTGATGGTCAAGTACCCAGTACTCGGATCATAAAGTGCGCTCGAGCTTTCATCTTCGACCACTGCATGAGGAAAGTGCAGGCGAAGGAAATAAGGATTGATGTAGACGGTCAACAGAGCGTCGTCAACATTTACTTCGACGTCGGACGCCTGGATGTAAGACATTCGGATGAGGTAGCAAGACCCGTATTGCCACCACTCGCACTCACCCGCACTGAGGGGCAATACAATGATACGATGACACTGTCTTCGGTTTGGTCACACGAGAACCTTGGCGTGATCATCACCGGGCTGCGAAAAGATGAATCCGTGAGTACCGTGCTCGGTCAAAATAATGGTAGATGGGAAACCGGCCTGTGTTCTCCTGTGTTGTGATGTTAAGTTGTACAGCTGCAGCGATCAAGGCGTGATGATGAGCAGCAATGCGGGGCAGTGGGACATCTTCACGGTGCTTGCCTGGATTGCCTTGTCGTCTGGCGGAGGTAGAAGGCTCCAAAGGGTGAACATAATGTTTATAAGCCACGCGCTAGCAACCTGGATAGTCCAAAGCATCTCATCCTGAAACTCAGTCCCGTCCCTCGAAAACGACGTCGATGGACCCGCAGGTGAGTTGCGTAGGACACCACATTGGCATCACTATCAACTGCGTCGCTCGTCTATCTAGAAGTTGAATGCGTATCCGCCACTTGCGATGGTGGAGCAGCTCATCATTCGGGAGAAACGAGGAAACTGCGTACCAATCTTCATCCAGCTTCCTGCAGATCTCATCACGCCATGCATGGCATATCTCCGCATCGCGAAAGACTCTAAATACAGCTTTCTGCTCGAATCTGTGATCGCTGGAGAGAACATTGCTAGATTCAGTTTTATTGGCGCAGGTGCGTCGCATCTTACAGAGTGCATGCAAAGACGGACTCATGTTCTGCAGATCCAATCAAGGTTATCAAGACTGGTCCCAAGGAAGAAATAACAGGGGATCCCATGATAGCTCTCCAGAAAGAACTTTCAGCATACCAATATGTCAAAGTCCCCGAAGTCTCGACCTTCACCGGTGGTGCTATAGGCTATGTTTCGTATGATTGCATCCATTATTTTGAACCGAAAACTGCTCGGGAGTTACGGGACCCCCTTGGTATCCCAGAAGCCGTCTTCATGATGGCGGACACACTGCTCGTGTATGACCATCTTTTCCAGACAATCAAAATCGTCTCGCATGTGTTCTATCCAAAAGAAGCAGGAACAGCGAATTTGTCCTTCGTATATCAAACCGCACAGTCCAAAGTACGACGACTTGCGAAAGCTCTTCTTTCACCCACCGTCCCTGAAGTCCCTCAAGCCCCAATCCGACTTGGCAGCGAGGCCGTCTCGAACGTCGGCAAAGAAGGTTACGAAGGGTTTGTAACCCGACTGAAAGAGCACATCGTTGCTGGTGACATCATCCAGGCTGTCCCGTCGCAAAGACTTGCACGTCCCACAAACCTCCATCCCTTCAACGCGTATCGGCATCTTCGCCAGGTGAATCCGAGCCCATACACGTTTTACCTGGATTGTGGCGACCTGCAGATTGTTGGTGCTAGCCCAGAGACGCTCTGTAAAGTGGAGGCCAACAGGGTATACAATCATGCTATCGCAGGCACCACAAAAAGAGGCCAAACATTCGATGGTTCGTTCTATTAATTATGATTTGGCCACATTTGAATCTATGGTCAGTATAGAGGACAAGTTATTGGCGGAACAGCTGACTGCATCAGAGAAAGACAGAGCAGAACACATCATGCTCGTCGATCTTGCAAGAAACGATGTCAATCGTGTATGCAAACCAGAGACTGTCAAGGTCGACCACCTCATGCAGGTTCAAAAATTTAGTCACGTCATTCATTTGACCTCACAAGTATCTGGGGTGTTGCGGGACAGCCTGACGAGGTGAGCGAATAAGGTGCAACGAAGGAATGGTGATCGAACTTGCAGAAAACTCATCACAGATTTGATGCTTTTCGCTCCATTTTCCCTGCAGGCACCGTTTCTGGCGCACCCAAGATTAAGGCGATCGAGATTGTATCAAGTTTGGAAAAGGAAAAACGTGGTGTCTATGCCGGAGCTGTGGGTCGATTTGATTTTGCAGACGATGCCATGGACACCTGCATTGCTATTCGGACGATGACATTTAAAAATGGGACTGTGTTCCTCCAGGCTGGGGGTGGCATTGTGTTTGACAGTGTGGAGGAGGACGAATACACCGAAACCATCAACAAGCTCGGTGGGAATATTAGGGCTCTAGCTGAAGCGGAACGTGAGTCCAATAACGCTTTTGCTTGATCGCATGTGCTAAGAAGTAATTCAGAATATTGGCTTGATGTGCAAACAGAACAAATGAGATCTAGATAGACTGTACGACATGGATGGTATGGAGCTACATTCATGCTTCTGGTCTTGAGAGTTTGTCCATAATCATCATCCGGTCTCTCTGACGCTCCGACTCCTTCTCCCCCCCTTGGCGGGTAAGAATACCTTCTCGCCCAGCGATGCTGAGTACTCCGGATATTAACTGAGCAGTGCGTTGGCTTTCATCGTTGGCCGGAATGGGGTACATAACAATACGGGGATCGACGTTAGAGTCCACGATGCCGATGGTCGGAATGTGCTGTATAGCACATTCACGTATTGCGTTCATATTGGCCATTGGGTTGAGGAAGATGACAAGGTCAGGGGTGATGAGATACTTTTGATTACTGGATGGGAAGAGCTGCCTTCTGTTTGTGAGGATTCCGGGCAGCCATCGCTCGCCGATGTGGTAACCTTGTTCTTCCAGTTTGTTTGCTGCGTTACGGACGATGTCTCGGAGGTCCGGACGGGTGCCAACAAAAAGTATGGTGCCTCCACGCTGGGCTATTGCGTTGACAACGCTGGCAGCTCGCCGCAACAGCGGGACAGTCTGATCCAAGTCAATGATGGTGAGGCCAGCACGGACTCCGAATGCATATGGCAAGAAGTTTGGGTTCATGAGTGATTTTGTGTGACCGAGATGCGCGCCGGCGGCGATGAGTGAGGATACAGTGACATGGGACGGGCCAATTGCACGGATATATGCATGGTGAGGTTGGTAGGTGTTTTCCCGAGTCTGGGTCGAGCCATACTCGGTGAACAAATCGACTGCGGTAATAACTGAGCCTCAGCAACGGGCAGCAAAAGAAACCTGCGCACAGAGAAGCTTGAACCGGGCTCTGTTTTCCTGCAAGAGTCGCCAGTCATCCTGAGACTGCAAGGTCATTTGGCTCCCAGGAGCGGTGTACATTGTCCTGACGAGTCTCGGGAGACATCTCGTCGCCGTGGACGGTCTCAACATTCGGCTTGCCATGGGTGCTGATCAGTGGCGGTGCAATTTTCTACCATGAGATAGAGCTTACCTCAGCGCCATCGATTTTTTTTCTTTGCAGGCTTGTGCTTTTCCTTCCTTCCACCACGACTCCCTCCTTGTTCAAAAAGACAAAAAACTAAAAAAATATGGAAGACGACGCTTTCGACGGCGCTGTTGGCATCGACCTTGGCACGACTTACTCGTATGTGTCGTGCCCTTGATGATCGTCTGGCACTCATATTCCTTCAGATGTGTTGGTGTCTGGCAAAACGATCGGGTCGAAATCATTGCCAACGATCGTGAGCATCCCATAATTTACAAGCCTTCCATTCTCGTAATGATACCAATTCTTGATCATAGAGGGTAACAGGACCACACCATCATATGTCGCCTTTTCGTCCGAGGAGCGTCTAATCGGTGATGCCGCCAAAAATCAGGCAGCCATGAACCCTCGTAATACCGTCTTCGATGCCAAGCGTTTGATTGGCCGCCGCTACGAGTGAGTTATCGAACGGGGTCTCGCACGAGTTCTAATTCATCTTCGCAGCGATCCTGATGTCAAGAAGGTAATCCAGTCCGTCGTATTTCTTAATACCATACATATCCGTTGATTTCAGGATATCGCCCACTGGCCATTCGAGGTCGTCGAAAAAGACGGTTCTCCTTTGATCAAGGTTAATTATCTGGGAGAGGAAAAAACTTTCACGCCTCAAGAGATTTCATCCATGGTCCTAACGAAGATGAAGGAGATCTCGGAGGCAAAACTTGGTAAGACCGTCAAAAAGGCCGTTGTCACGTGAGTTGAACATACAATCGCGCCCATGTATATCTTTTCAACCATACTTCTGTAGCGTTCCGGCATACTTCAACGATTCTCAGCGGTTGGCTACCAAGGATGCTGGTGCTATCGCCGGTCTCGATGTCCTTCGCATCATCAATGAGCCTACCGCGGCGGCTATCGCTTACGGTCTTGATCGCCAATCAAAAGCCGAGAAGAATGTGTTGATCTTCGACCTTGGCGGTGGTACTTTCGATGTCTCTCTCCTTAACATCAGCGGTGGTGTTTTCGCTGTAAAAGCTACAGCTGGTGACACTCACTTGGGTGGTGAGGACTTCGACAATGCACTCCTGGAGCACTTCAAAAACGAGTTTAAGCGTAAGACTAAGCACGATATATCCGAGGATCCCCGTGCTCTCCGACGCTTGAGAAGTGCTTGCGAGCGTGCCAAGCGTACTCTATCAAGTGTCACTCAAACCACTGTTGAAGTAGATTCCCTGTATCAGGTCCGTCGCAACACGCTTGTCGTATCACTTCCCTCACATGACGGTCCGAAAGGGCGAAGACTTCTCCGCAAACATAACCCGTGCGCGTTTTGAGGAAATCAACGCTGCCATGTTCAAATCGACCCTTGAGCCCGTTGAGAAAGTTCTCAAGGATTCCAAGATGCCACGCGAAAAGGTTGATGACATTGTTCTCGTCGGTGGTTCAACCCGTATCCCCAAAATCCAGTCGCTGGTGTCAGAATATTTCGGTGGCCGTCAATTGAACAAGTCTATCAACCCTGACGAGGCCGTTGCCTATGGTGCTGCTGTCCAGGCCGCTGTCCTCACTGGTCAGACTTCCGATAAAACTGCTGATCTCCTTTTACTCGACGTCGCCCCTCTCTCGCTCGGTGTCGCTATGCAAGGTGACGTTTTTGGAGTTGTCGTCCCTCGGAATACTCCCATTCCTACCAACAAATCGAGAACTTTCACCACCGTTGAGGACAACCAAACTACCGTCACTTTCCCAGTGTAAGCCTTGATAATGTGACACCGCTGAACGCTGGACGCTGATGTTTCTCTCTCAGTTACGAGGGAGAGCGTACCCAGTGCCGCGACAACCGTTTACTTGGTGAATTCGAGCTCACGGGCATTCCTCCTATGCCTCGTGGTCAAGCCGAGCTAGTGACTACATTTGAGGTTGACGCAAACGGTCTCCTGAAGGTGTCGGCTCAGGACCGTGCGTCCGGTCGCAAAGCATCCATCAGTATGTCCACGATTGATCCAGATGCCGTGTACTTAACACCTCCCAGGTATCACCAACTCAGTTGGTCGCTTGTCTGCCGCTGAGATTGATCAGATGATCAAGGATGCTGAGCAATACAAGCAAGCTGACAAGGAATTCTCCTCGCGCCACGAAGCAAAATCTGACCTTGAGGCATACGTTCATCAGGTCGAGGGGACAATTACTTCGCCGGAGATTGGTATGAAGCTCAAGCGCGGGGCCAAACAACAGGTCGAAGCTGAGCTTGCTCGTGCACTCGAGAAGTTGGAGATTGAGGATTCCACAGCTGATGAGCTCCGGAAGGCACAACTTGGTATCAAGCGAGCTCTCCAAAAAGCAACTGCCGGTATTCGGTGAGAGGAAATATCATGATACACAAAATAGAGCAACGCTGTTCATTTGTCGTTTCGTGTCTGTTTGTTCATCTGTTTTTTTTTTTGCGCGCATGACACCTGAATCGACCTGTTTTCATTGTGTACTGTTCAACTGTGTCTCAAATCCAGCGGGTTCAGACTAAGATGTTCCGTCGTCTGCCTAACAATGTGGTCTATGGCTAGTTACGGCGCCAATGCCTTGTAAATCTGCAAAGCAACTTCGAGCGTCCACAGTTCTTCATCTGCGCCATCACAAAGAGCTTTGTCAGCTTCAGCAATTGCCATTACACATTTGGCCTTCTGTCGGGCGGGTAACGTTTGATGGACAATTATTTTGTCATGCAACTAGTCCACCCGTGAGTAACATACAAAACTGTGTGATCGTCCTGCTGACCTGTACTAGTAATTGCGAAGCAGAATAGCCTTCTCGCATGATAGATTTGACCTTTTTCTGAATAGCGTTGAAGCCTTCTCGCCTGGGAGCTGTTGAGATGTCATCCACTTGCATATCCTCCTCCATGTCGATTCCGAGGGTTCGCACAAAGTCATTTACCACTGCATTTGGGATCACTCCGGCGATTTCTTCAATATCTTGTGGGGTGATCGGCGTGGAGGGAATCGTCGATGCAGATAATCGAGACGCTGACTGCAGATATGTTATCGATCGGCGAAGGTCACCGTTGGAAGTGTCTATAAGCGTGGCTACGACTTCGGGAGTGACATTGACATGTTCTGCAGTAGCGATATGCAAGAGTCGAGACGACGTTGATGACGAGTCTAGGGGGGTAAATCTGAATTTTGAGCAGCGCGAGGCCAGCGGTTCGATGATGCTGGGTAATGTTATCTCAGAAATGCTAGAAGTACGTATTGAGGCGCACTGACCGTGTGACATAGTTACAAACGAGACAAAAGCGAGTTATTCGCGCGTACGTCTCCATGATACGTCGCAGGGCACCCTGAGCGTCTTGAGTCATTGAATCGGCCTCGTCAAGAATAATAATCTTGTAGGGTGGACAAGGGAATGAATTGCCATCCGAGGCAATCTTTTGTGCCCTTGGTGTTTGTCGGGCGAATGCCTTTATTTTGTCTCTGACGATGGAAATACCTCGGTCGTCTGATGCATTCAGCTCAAGCACACGCTCACGGAAGTTGTCCGGACTGGGAAGCAACAAGAGTCCATGAACAGACGTTGAATAAGCGCCGATATATGTCATACCCAAAGAGTTGTCGCGACAATGCAAGAATCGTGGATGTCTTCCCCGTCCCTGGGGGGCCATAGAACAACATATGAGGAAGCTGCAAAGATGGTGAGAAGGACCGAACAATTGGAGAAACAGAAACCGACATTAGTAGAAGACAGTGCCTTGCGTAACACTGTCACTGTGTGTTCTTGTGCAGAGATGTCATCTATGGTCCGTGGACGGCTAGGGCGGGAATATGGTCAAACGAACAACCAAGTAGGCAGGTGCACAAACTATTTTTCCACCCAAGGCTGTAGTACAGGGACAGCGGACTGATTGGGATCTGCCGCCTTTTTGGTTCGTTGAGGCTGAAAGAAAGCCATCGCAATATGAGACGCGTCGGGACGCGTGACCCAATGTCGCGTATGACAAATCAATTCCCATGCCCACATCGCGACAGAACGCTGACGCGACCAGTGAGCACGCTCTCTTCACGTCGGCCATCATGGCGTTCCCCGCCCCAGATGTTGGTGAGTGCAGCAAGGAAAAGCGTGTCTGAATCATCGAGTAACGTGTATTAGCTACCTCTGACGCGTCTACGTCTTCCAGTAAGTTGTCTGGCCACCGGGAATCTTCTCTGCCGACTCACCATGTATCCTAACAGTACTGAAAAATCCCGTCGCCGAGCTCAAGAACGGCAAAGTCATCTTTAGACAAAAACCAGTCTCTTTGGACAAAGCTTCAGAGACCATGCAAGGTAGGCACCATGCGTGGCGGCCCATATACTTGCTAACATACACCAGAAATCGTGAAATTCCGTGAGATGCTCGAGTCGCGTGTTCGGAACCATGATCAGCCCTTGGTCAGTATACCAGATGAACACAAACCTCTCATAGTCAAACTGGCCCAGGAGAGGTATGCCGTCGTTCCAGTGCTTCCATGAATGCCGCCGACCCAACCTAGTGACAAGGGCATTGTTCCTCTGGCCAGACAGATCCGTTCAATTCTGCTCCCGGGCCCAGGCGAAGTCGAGGATGCTCACCGTCTGAGCTTCGAATCCAATCTTCCGCTCGCCGCGGTCGAACATGCAATCAAGATGCTCATGATCAGGATTAATTATGGCCTCGACGGTCCCTTGGGTCAGAAACTCCCTGCAGCAGTTTGTGTTTGGCGGTGGGAAGTGCAAGACAACTACAGAGACTGGCTACCCAAATCTGCTCGAGACAGCGCAGATGCAAGACTCGCAGAGCGTATTCAGGTAGGCGATGGCTTGGCGCCGTGTTGCAGGCGAATTTTCTGACCATAAACAGGCCAGTGCGGACCTGCGTGCAGCCTTTGAGAGTTTTTCCAAAGCTGAGCGAGACGCCATGCTTGATCCAAAGGGTGTCCCTAAGCTTCCCGCAAAGGATGTCAACAAATCCGAGACGGGCGCTATCAAAGATGAGAATTCCTCGCAGGATCATATACTGAAGGACGTACCCAGTGACATGGCCGATGGCGAAGTGGTGAGTCTCTAGAACAACTTTGTCCTCTGGAACTCAGGTTTGGTACTACACTAGCTCTCTGATAACTTTGCGCCAAAAGGACGTATGAAGAAAGCCCCTGACCTGGAGAAAGCTGCCAAAGTAATTCACTGCTGGTTCTTATTTGGTTTTCGGTATTCAGTTATCGTCACAGATCAAAGATAAAGAAGATAAACGGGCCGCAAAAGCAGAAAGAGAGAAAAAAGAGAAAGAAGTTCAGGACAGGTCCCGTTCAATCATGGCTAATTTCTTTGGAAAAGCCAAACCCTCCACTCGGGATTCGCTCACCAAAGAGTCAAATGCCTCTGTCGGACCTCTGGTAGATAGCGAATTCCAAAAGACATTCAAGCCATTCGTGTTGAAGAAAGACGCAGAACTCGCCCCGTATAACCGGTTCTTGGAGGAGAGGAGGAGACCTCGCAGTCGGATGACTGGCGTGACCCACGAGGAAGCTATCGTCATTGACGATGGCACACCAGTGCAAGAAGTCCCAGACCCTAGGAAATTATCCGACGAGACAGTGCCTTCCTCTGTCCCGGATGATTCACCTGCGATTTTGCGGGAATTCGTCGAGGAGCTCCGCAAGAGCAGTCTGAGTTTTCACCGAAGAACGCGCAAGGTGTCGTCTTTCAAGACGTATAACCCTCGTAGCGTCCGGGATATCATATCACGACTTAATGATGCCGAGATCGCAGGCGACCCGACACAAGTTCGTCATTTACTTTCCGTCCTCCGAGACCGCCGGATCTTCCCAGCCAAAGTATTCATCTTCCACGAAGATTCTCGCCCAGGGTACTATGGGACATGGACCCGTAATTCTCGCGAAGTGGGTCCGCGCACACCACTTGTGCGTGATGTATTGGCTCGTGACTATGGATATGATAGTGGGGAAGATTGGGAGGACGAAAGCCCGGGTGATGCAGACAACGTGGATGATGGGGAGGATGACGAACCAGACGCTGAAGATGCGGACTCGGATCTGGACAGCTGGCTAGTTGATGATGACGATGAAATTCGGCCACCTCTCGACCCAGATGACTTGTCGTCCCCGCACTTCGATCTGACCATGCCACCATCGAAACGGAAAGCCGAAAACATCGAAAAGCAGTCGGACAAGAAGAGGAAGGTAGTGGTGCCGCTTGTTCCCTATGTGAAAGGTCCATTTTGGGAATCGTACATCGGCCACTGCGAATATGACCCTTTCAGTTCATATCGCATACAACTTCTGAATGGTAAGGGTGCTTGCTCTGCACTGACACCAAATCAATTGACCTGTTTTCAAGACGCACCACATCCCATTGACCCATTTAGTTTCGTATCCGTTGTTTCTGAGGAAGGACAGTGTCACCAGGTTGATCCATCTTCCGCTGTGCCGGCTTTGCCTGGCAGGGTCCAACCCCCAGTTAGCACGGCAGCTACTAGGCGCACGATGAACTCCGCGCCAAATACAGTGTTCCCCGACGCACACCTGGGTACACTGCTTGCAAAGATAACTGATCTTGCCACTCCAAACCTTACCTTTCTCGTCGAAAGTATTTACCAAGACCTTCGTATCTACAAGATTAAAAAGAAGGCAATCGAGGCTAAAGTGCGGGAGATAGGTGAAAAGTCGAAAGACAAGAAGGTATGGGTTGTCAAGCAGACAGCACAGGTTAGCCTGAGTGTCTTGTGATGTTGATTGGACCCTCAAGTTTTTTGTAGGCTTTGCACCAGCTCTCCTGAATCATACATATATAAATTGATCTTAAACTATTCTCGTTCTCGACATATAATATCCTTCATATACACCGTTGATAATGAGACGGCTGAAATGACGAGCAATCAATATCCACCACCTACCTAGATTGCCACTGACAATGTCATGAAGTTGCTAAACCCCAGGCAAGCTCTGCTTTTTGGAAGTCGCTTGCCTCCGGCATCACACAGTGAACATCACCAGACTCTCTGCCTGATTAGACTCGTTATATCATCAAAGATTCGACAAGATTGACTACTCACAAATAAGCATCTTAGCCACTGGCCCGTCCTCGTGTAAGATAGGCTCAAATCCCATCCCTTTATGTATCTTGAGACGTAACCTTAATGAAGTGCATTAGCGGGCATGAGTCATAGTCAATAGCAGCTCGAACTCACGTCAAGCCATCTAATTCGCGCTGGTGATCTTGGGCAGGATCAGACTCCTCCAGTTTTCGAGCTGTCTCTTTCAGTGCTGCGAGCTCCGCTTCCTTGCTCGCCAGAGAGTTCTCAGCATCCCGTATCGCCTTCGCAAGAGATATGCGTGATGCGTCAAATTCGTTTAATCGCGCAGCATTCTGTTCCACCGTTGGGACATTGGGCGGTCGGGTCGATGATTTCCGCGCCGCATCCAGCAAACGAGAGAGAGCTGTCGGGTTGTGGTCTTATAATAGCAGCTGCGGCGTGAGGTAGCACACACATTTAAGATTGGCATATGCTTCATCATTCTCCTTTTTGGCTTTTGCATGGTTGATTTTCATCTGCTCCTCGGCAGCAGTGATGGTGAGATAGTCGTCAGCCGGGTCGATGATCTTTGTCATCTCTCTTATAAGATTTCTGTTCCAGTTGCGTGTAAGTGTTCATGGTCATTGAACAGAAGCGTGGCAATTGTTCCGTACATGCATTCTTGAAGATCTTTCGATTGCAACTCCCTAGTCATGACGAGCGGATTTCAAAAGCAAGCTACCAGGATCAACGCGCAGTCCCGTGAATATCACGTGCCACGCGTTCTGGTTACGATTGGATCTTCCAGTAAACAACACTATTATTGTAACCAGTAATCGCACATTGCGCAACCTCAACATTTTTCCAGACCTTTCCCGATAAATCCCTCACTGTCGCCTTGCGTTTGGCTAGGATGAAGCGATCACCTTCGGGTCTCTCCAGTGTCGTAGGTGCGTTGAGACTTGACCTCTTCCCAGTTCCCAGCTGGTAATCATGGTTAAGCCCCCAAGCCACGAGATCTCGGCCTGAGCCTCCTGGACCAGCATGTAGCTGAGTGTCCAGAGACAACAAAATATGGCCGGTAGGTGAAACGGAGATGGTATGCGGAATGACCGGTGTTAACCGCTGTTCTCGGTCATCGACTTGTACACAGTGATCATCAGAACATCAACTATCAATGACAGAAAACTCACATTCACGCAGACCACTGACGCTCTTTACACGGACAGGGTCACCTTGAAATGTGGAAAACGAGCTATTACCTAATCCTCCCCATTGACCATTACCACAGGAAAGGATGTCGACATAAGTGAGTGATTCTTGGGCATTCCGTTCTGCGACGAAGCAGGTCAAATCACCACCTATAACAAAAGTTCAGTCAGAAATAGACCATGTGTGTTCAACAGCTAACCAGCGATGATACTAAGACACCTTGATTTCGTGAAGGCTGGAACATTCCTAGTCAGGTCAATTTCCGTTGGGACAGTTATCGTGTCCAAAGTTATGCCTGACCCAAGGCCAATCTGCCTAGTCCCCACTAAGCAAATGGAAAAGCCAAAAAGAAATTGTGACTCACCCATGATCATTTGCACCCCAACCAAGTACTTTACCCGAACTGGTATTAACAAAGCTGCTCCGACTACCGGCTGCAATCTGGGATACCTTGACGCCTCTCAGTGATGGTATTTCAAACAAGCCATCGCTAAATCTGATGTGATGGTTGTCGATGACATCTAGATGGTCACTTGCAATAGTCGAAGGAGTCGACTCTCGGGGGGATGGGGACATCTTCGAATATTTGCCTACTATTGATCTTGGAACAAGTTCGACGGTAATACAAGAACGGTCTGTGGCATCCGTCGAGTTTAAAGGCCCAGGGATTTCAATTTTTTGCAGTCCGAGTTGTCCATGCGAGTTCGCGTCTTTGTCTATGGGGTGTGCGTATGCGCGTCCTTGTGACGTCAGCGCTAAAAGGTGGTTGTTGCCCACAGCTATTGAGATAAGGCTGAAGAAAAGCAATGAGCTGTCTGTCATGTGTCGCTATAACAAGACCAACGTTTCGCCCCAGTTCAGCTTCTCTTTTGGGAAGATCTCAACAAAATCTATGCCTTGTTGTTCTCGTCCCAGCCAACCGGTTATCCGCCAAGGCGTTGTAGAAGCTGTCCGTTGTGTGGGTACCCTTTGCAATTCCTCATTTGCCGCGAAGACGTAAATTCTCCCAGAGGCTGATAGCGCATATACGCAAGACTCTGTCACTTGTACTTTTATGATATTCTAAGGTACAGGGAATGAATATAAATGCGTTGAACGTGAGACATGCCTCTTACCTTGCCACGAAGAGTTGCTTTTGGTGCCTTGGTGTCTGATTTCGAGCCAAAAAATCCATCACCCCACTGAAAGACATCACCTTGGGCATCAACACACGCTGCGTGCGTTTCATGGAGAGCCATATCTCGTAGTGCTGTGTTCTCTAGCCACTTTACATTGACAGGGGCTTGGAACGTTTCGGTTCCAGGTGATTGTGGGTCAATGAGGTTTGATCTAACGGTGTGGGCGAATGTCCAAACGTTGAGCACTCAGAGTCAGTACAGCTGCTAAGTGGTGCACCTCACTTATTAGAACCCCAGACGACTGCACAGAGAGCTCCGTTCTCGTCCACCCCGGTACTGTTGATGGGCTTTGAACGCGTACTACTGACTTCAGAAGGCAGAGTGTGTGGTGCATCGTTATGGACAAGGTTGTTTGAAAGGTACCACAAGGACACAACAGTGGTGGTAGCAACCACTGCTGCGGAGCGCGCTGGTGTCAAGTATGGTGTTCTGGTCCAAGTGCCAGCACGAGTAGCACCACCGTAAAGTCTCCGTAGCCTTTGACAAGACGTGGCGAGTGCTCGCATTGGTAGCAAGCCAGTTCGTAGTACCCAAGATGGGACTTGGCTCCGCCCTTGAAATCTCCGCGAACGCGACTTACTCCCGACATGGACCCATCAGCACCACAGACAGTCCTCAAAGGCGTTGCCATAACATGCAAGTTCGTCCCTTGTGCCGGGTGACAGGCATCAGGCATGCAATTCTAACCTACCGTCCTCCAGCGTCACTTTGTGGAACGGTCGGTGGCCTTTATGGTGGCTTGAAGCATGGTGCACCGAGCAGATTCCTCATGTACTCCGCTGTGAACAGCGGGATCGTCGCCGCGACGTTTTTCAGTTGCGTTCCCCGAACTGGAGATCCCAAGTCGTAATCGATTGACCTTCTTCTTTGGCAGGCATACGTGAATATGTGGTTAGCCCCGTCCTGGTATCGACGCTCCCCGGCAGGGAATATCGACTGCGTAGTCAAAGGTTGTCTTACTCTATTGACAATCCAATGTTGGATGAACCAACTTCCTTGTCTTGGGCTGACATCCGAACATCCCGTTTGCTTGACTCTGGAATAAGCGGTGGACTCGCAGGAGGTGTTCTCAACGCATGGAAGCGTACGCCAGGTCGTCCCAGGTTCATGTTTAGTCTTCTTATCGTGTACTCTAGGGGGAAGGCATGGCCTTGCACCTGGTCTCACAACGGGTGTACTGGTGTGCACACTTCTCCAGTGGGGTTTCAACGAGTTCAACATTTTCCGAATACGTTACGTTTCTGCAAAATTGGCCGCTCCAGTTCAGCACACGATACACAGTTCCGTCGATGTCGATCAAAGTTCACTTGTAGAACCTCCCACACCTACGGCAATGCAACCTACTCCAGTTGAAACACCTTTCTACCACTCACCGATGGACCGCATACTTTCAATGTTTGGCCAACGTGTTTCGGATGAAAAATACTTGGAGAGGCTTAAGATGGAGAGGGATTCTTACCTTCGCCGTATAGCAGAACTCGAGGAAAAAAAGAAACAATAATCTTTTTTTTTTTTTTTTTTGGTTTTGAAACCTCTTGATCGTTTGTTCAGCTCAATCATGATACTTTGATTACAGCACACCACTCTCAACAAGTAGACCACACTTCAATGGTACCTGTTCCATCTTTCTGGAATCCTCCTATAACGATGGACTCCCCTGAAAATGCGATTGAATTCACTTTATAGATGTCCTGGGTGTCTCCTTTCCACTGAAGTTTTAATTCCAGTGCACCACCCACAGCCGTCCTGCAGATTTGGTATTGGGTGAGCTTACCCAGGAGTGTGCAAGCGAGCAGCTCCCGCGGTTTAGTGAAGGCTCTGCAACAGAATGAATACCCTTCAGGACAGCATGGTAAACGACACACAAGGCAACAACAGGGCCCTCTGCCACATCTGCAACGATTCGGCCATCCATATCTAACCCTCTCCATCTGCGTTGTCGTCGTCGGCGCCCATCTGGGGTTTCTGATGATTTTTCGCCGCTGGTACCAATGTACAAGCGTCCATCGGCAGTGCCTGCAGCTATTATCCCGGTTGGTGACATCGATAGAGAGAGTATGAATGGTGGGGACAAGGAGACTCCAGAAGATGGCAGAGCCGCCGCTGAGCGCCAGGAATTAGTTGTAGGTTACCTGATGGGAGCGATATTGAACAAACGAACACAAGTCATCCCGAGAAAGCATGCTCCCTTGCATGAAGTCGAAATGCAGCATGGCATAATCATACCCCCCACTGACGAGTTCACTTGGACGATCTGGGATAAATCGGACTGAGCCACACACCTAGAAATAAGCCTGAAGATCTGATCTTGGGGGAGGGAGCATGTACTTACATTGGTATGACTTTGTTTCATTCGCGTGATTTCGTTAGTTTGCAAGTCAACAACTCCTACTGATCCAGAGTCCGTACAAAACGCCATCTTGGTTCCTTTTACGTTTATGGAGAGCTGGTCGATGGCTGTCAGCACGGCTGACTCGAGCTTCTGGGTGCTAAACCTCACATCGCCTAAATTATCGTCGTCATCGACGCCTATGTCCAGGGTTTGCAGGACGTCCGAAGATGTCAAGATAAGTCCGTCCGTCTCCAGGGAAAACCGAAATGCCTTGCACGAACCCTATGAGAAGCAAGAACGCAATAAGGGTCACCATCTGTCTTACCTGTAGTCCAGATGCGACCCAAAGGTGAGGAGACTGGGAGTGAAGGACTACGGAAGAGATTGGGCCTAAACCCCTTATTGCTTTGAGGACTTTGAATGTATTTAGGTCGTAAATGCGGACGGAACCATCGTCTGGGTATGTTCAAATTTCAGCAGATCTTGCAGAGGGTCAAATTCAGCCGCACCTGAACCCACGAGAAGCTGTCGAGATTCGTTACAAGATAGACTTGAGACTTGAGCAGGGATGCGCAAAGTTATGCGATGGCGATACCCCATCTATATCGCAGATGGAGTCCGAGTCAAAAGTAAAGTAGATGTCATCTTTGTCAGTATCCAGCTTCAGCACCGTACCTTCATGGCTAATATCACAAACACAATTCTTGTACCCAAATCACTCGAGGATATTCAAGATATCTTGCAAGGTGATACCAAGGTCAAAGTGGCAGGTCAGTTTCAGCCCTCGAGTTGAACTACTGTACCCTAGTTTAATCTTATCGCACAGGGATCGATGGTGATTCGCTTCAGCTGGTTTCATAGCATATCGAGATTCTAAACATCTTTGCTCAGTTGATGGTGTTCTGAGGGGAAAATATATGGTGAGTGCAATTGAAATCATTGCTTTCATTGTCTAAAGACTCGCAGTCAAAATCCAAGTTCTTGAGTGCCGTATCTTCAGGCGGTTTTGGATTTTGTAGTGTCATCTTGTCAGTCATTTCTCCATTAGCTATTTGTGACTCGGTGGTTTACCCCTAAAAGTGGTTGGGACATCCACGATGCAGTTTACACGCGTGAACTCGCAATCTCCAACCGAGGGAATGGCTACCGGGATGTTCTGGCTCAAGTAGATCTTTCAACCTATCGTCGGATTCCATGGGAAGACAACGTGCCCTTCTTTCTCGTCTCCTTTCTAGATCCAGTCTCGTTAAAACCCTTGTGCGTTGACCCGCGCGGTGTCCTTCGTTTAACGTGTGAGCACGCTGTAGAAATGGGTCTTAACTGTGTCGCTGGTGTCGAATACGAGGTGAGTTCGCCCATCATCTCAGAGGTGCTGTACTCATGCAGGATAGTATTTCAACTTCAAAGGTATTTGTATATCATGAGAAGACGACACCTTACGTTGACATGTGATCACAGAAACGGCCGAGTCTGCTGCTCAGAAAAAGTTCTCTGGGCTTCAGCCACTCACTCCTGGAAGTCAGTCACCTCTATTCGGTCCTCTGGTCAGTATTCTCAACGAGTGACGATCAAAAGTGCATGGATATTCTCTTCTCCGCACTCAGTTGAATCAAGCGTTTTTCAACGAGTTGTTTGACGAAAGCATCAAGTTTCAGATCGAAATAGAGGGACATCGTGCGTGTCGACGTAGGTCACGACAGCTATGTTATTTGCTCACACATCGCAGACACGGAAACTGGTCCGGGAGTACTAGAGACTGCATTAGCCTATACATCAGCTCCGCGTATGGCTGACAATGCTCTACTGTTCAAGTTCTTGGCGAAGAGTATCGGGATGAAGCATGGGGTAATGCCGAGTTTTATGGCAAAACCTTGGGGAAATGTACGTGGCTTGTCACCCAATTTTGTGGGATCCTAAAAATGACATATAGTTAGTTGCCTGGATGTAGCGGGTGAGCCATCTACCGGGGTGCATACAGCGAACGAACGAGCTTACCATTTCGAAGACATATCCATGTTTCGCTCCAAGATCTATCCGGGTTAAATATCTTCGCGTATTCAAATTCTCAGCATCCCGGCGGGCGCCCGGATGCTGCTTTTGAGGATACAAAATTCGTCTCGCTTCATGGAGAGCAGTTCCTGGCAGGATTGCTAGACGGATTACCAGATGGTGAGTTTGGGTTTTGTTACGAGGGTTTGGTAAACATGGTTGATATTTTGTTCTCAGTGATGCCAATGGTAAGCTGGTGCGCTGTCGCCGAGGCGATCCCTTATGAACAGTACAGTTTGTCCCTACCATCAATGGGTACAAGCGCCTTGCTGGGGGAGAGGCGTTCTGGGCCCCAAACGCGGTGACATATGGTTATGACGCCCGAGGGTGTTCAGTCCGCATCATATCACCCCCATCTGTCCCACCAGCGGCAACGAGATTCGAAGTCCGGGTACCAGGTGCAGACATGAACCCATACTTTGCTCTCAGTGCTATCTTTAAGCTGGGCTTGAGAGGTATTGAAAGACAAATGCAACTGACAGTACCGCCGGTAAGTGTATTACAGAACGAATCCTCCAGGAAAGAGGCAAGTGCTTGATTTGGTGACTCAGCAATCTAAGACATGAGTCAAATAGGTTGTTATGTTGCCACGTTCACTGGAAGCAGCGACTACAAGGATGATGCGACGGGGCAGCATTGCTCGCGAAGTTTTTGGCGACGAGTTTGTCGAACACTATGGTGGCACGAGAGAACACGAAGTATATCTTTGGAACCAAGCGGTGACCAACTGGGAGGGTAAGAGCAATGCACTGTGTAATATGGAATTCTCTGATTGTCCTCTAGTGGAGAGATATCTCGAACTCGCGTAAAGGCTCCACAGAGCGTACGACGTGTTATCAGTGAAGCTATATTTGGTTGAACAGAGTCATGCAACGTGGTTACCCTCCTTCTCGCGCAGAGTGTGGAACCACTTGAGAAAATGTGGGACATCCTGTGGTCAAAGTGAATGATGTGACAGGGGGTGCGAGGAGACGTGCATACTGCTGCTATCTGGCCGGGGAGGCTATGCTCGGAGACAAAGGAGGGAATGCTGCCACCTGGGGTGCTGGAAGTAGCCATTCGCCACTCTACCTTTCCATCACCTAATTCAAGGAGGCGTTCTACGGAGACGTATCTCCCCTTGGTGCCCTTCTCTTCTATCTTTGCAAGCTCCTCGTCCAGGGACAAGTCGATGGGGATAGAGACAATTATTCTGTGTCCGTGGCATTGGAAGAGATGGGAGGCTCTGAGGGAAAGATGACCTACCCTGACTTTGGAGAAGACTCGACCAAGCGGACAGTCTGGAGCACCGTAAAGACACGCGGGGAGACGGGGGGCGGAAACGTGTAGTAGAGAGTCCAGATTGACTGTGTTTCGGATATGCGTTTCACTTGAGCGACCTTCTTGATGGCCCCGACAAACCTAGTAGCACCGGTGAGCCATGGAGGGGAAGCAAAGGAGAGTCGTACTCTTTCTCGTTCTCTGCCTTGTTCACGCCGAGTTTCCCCCAGAACTCGTCAAAGGTAGCATCCTCCGTCGTGTGTTCGCTGACTCGACAGTGCCAGGGAGCCCCGTCGGCTGGACCCTTTGGCCTGGATAGAGTGAGGACTTTGCCGCCTGCAAACGTTTTCCCCTTCTTCCATGTCGCTGTCGAGTCCACAAGCTCGTTTCCGAGAGCAATGAGCGTGTCCTCTGAGGGAACCTCTTTGGATGTGCTGAGCCGTCCCACTCATACGCACGTATTTACCTACACACCTTGCTGCTTCAGAGCCGTGATACTAAGCTGGTAAGACATGAGAGAGAGAGCGCAGTGGTATTAATAGCGTGTTCGTGACTACAACAATCACGCAGCCAAAGGGGTCTTGAGCGCTGTCAGGTTCACGAGCCCACAGTGTCGACTACGCCCAAGAGCTGCCTCATCTCTTGGAAGCTTTTCTCCACGGTTGAGAACAACGCCGACAAATTTGCGTTCGGTGCGCATCCACTTTTCCTTGTAAAACCGAACATAACCTGGGACGGTGGCGTATATGGTGTGGTCACGACCCATTGCGACCTGCGGCGAGTGAGCATGTCGTGCAAGAAAGCGGAGAGGATGGCGTACGTTTTGTCCGGGATGGAACTGTGTACCACGTTGGCGAACGACTATGTTGCCAGGGATAACATACTGATCTGGTCCGGTCAGCTTGAAGGACATCCACCTGAGGAACTGTCCTACCCGAGAATTTCTTCAAGCCGAGACGTTTTCCAGGAGAACCGCCGTGGTTGCGGACGGTCCCTCCCGCACGTTTTGTTGCGGTGCGGATAGAACCTGAATGAGGAGCGTGAGTGACGATGGAGCGGTTGGAAAGAAAAGAAAAAAACAGAGACCTATAAGGGAGAACGGGCCATGCGCAAAGCCTGGCATGAGTGGCACAGCGTGACGGTACATAAGCGAGTTTGAGCTTTCTCGCCCACACACCACCCTTTTCACGCAGCCCCTCATATCAATATGGTCCTCCTCGTAACCTCTGACAACGAACAGTTCCATGCCGACAAGGAAGTCGTCGAGCGCAGCGTACTCATCAAAAACATGCTCGAAGGTAATCTCTCTTATGACCTGCGCTCGTCTCCAGCTACCTCCCGTGGTGATAGACGTCGGCGAGAGCGATCAGCCCATCCCGTTGCCCAACGTATCCTCTAGCGTGCTCAAGAAGGTGATTTTTACGATGATCAAGCAATCGTTTGTGCGAATGCCACTCACCTTTGGCTGATCATCGACCTCGGTTAGGTCCTGGAGTACTGCGAACATCATCGCGGAGAACCCCTTCCCAGTGCGGACTCGGACCAAAGTCAGGACGAAACTCGCAAGCGCACGACCGACATCAGTGAATGGGACCAAAAGTTCATCACTGTCGACCAGGAGATGCTGTTCGAGATCATTCTCGCTGCCAACTACCTCGACATCAAGTCCCTCCTGTGAGTGTCACACGTCCCGTTTCGTTACAACGTACCCAACCCCTCCAGCGATGTCGGGTGCAAGACCGTTGCAAACATGATCAAGGGCAAGACTCCGGAAGAAATCCGCAAACTCTTCAACATTGTAAACGACTTTACCCCCGAAGAAGAGGTACGTGATTTCGTTGATGATGATCAAAGGCGACCTACTGAACGGCACCTTTCCGTCTCTTGTTTAGGCGCAAATCAAGAAGGAGAACGTGAGCTCCACTCCTCTTTACCGAGGCATTGTTGCTGATGACCTGTTCCAGGAATGGGCTGAGGACCGATGAGCAGCATTAGCGGTTGTAGAGTCTAACGTATTTCAATCCACTCTAGTCTTACTTGTCATTTGGCATGTTTTCAAGTTGCTTAATCGCGTTCACTACTTGGCTTTGAGTGACTATGTTTTACATAAGCCGAACGAACTCGGACGCGTCGTGCTGTACTTTATGTCTAACCTTCAAGTCGCCATCCTCCAAACTTGATACGCTTTTTAGCTTGAATGTCTCGAATTCCGGACATTCCTGGTATCCGCGTTCAGCGCGGTTCTGACCAGGAGTTGTGGCTCAAAAGTTATGTTGCAAGACTCTGCCAGCTTGATCATGATCGGTGGGCATTGTCCCGACGCTCCGGGTCCTACAGCCAGCTCAACCCCTCCAGTTTTCCAGGTAGTCAGCCCGTCAGCTTTTCGATGAACCACCTGGCGGAACTTGAACGCAGAGAGTACTTCATATGCTCGCACTTTAATGTGTCACATGGCTAAACCATTCACACAGCTACTGGGTGTGCGAGAAGTCAGACGGGGTTCGTGTCCTGTTCTTTTTGCAAACTGACCCAAACGGTCAAGTCGTATATCTGGTAGGTCTCTATTCCGTCCTCCTTCCTCACTTGACCACCTACACCTCGCAGATTGACCGACACAACACCTACTACGAAGTTTCCGGTTTTTGGTTTCCTCACCCGGACAGACCCAGAGATTCGCTCATGGACACTATTTTGGACGGAGAGCTCGTACTGGATGTGGACCCGACGAGCAAGAAGGTGCGCATTAATGTTTTTCGACGCGCAGCCCGTCGACCGCCTCGTGTAGGAAACACTTCGCTATCTGGCATTCGATTGCCTTGTTTTCGACAACGAAAATGTCATGTCGCGATCACTCGACAAACGCTATGGGGTATGCTCATGTCATGTCCGAATATTCTCGCTGATAGTCTGGGTAGCGCTTGAAAGAGCGCTTCTATAGGCCATGGTGCAAAGTCAAGGAACAATTTCCTCAGATGGCTGCGAGCATACCCTTCGAGTAAGCGACCATAGCGTAACGTTACTCTAGCTCAGTGCTTCACGTGGATTCAGCATTCAAGTCAAGGACATAAGCTTCTCTTATGGTATTGAAGACGTATTCCGGCTGGTAATACCCAGGCTACAACACGGTAACGATGGCCTCATATATACCTGTCGGGAGACCCCGTATGTTCCAGGTACAGACCCAAATATGTACGTATGCGAACAAAGGTCCGTTTGTTTCTGATTGCCCAAGACATACCCCAGTTTGAAGTGGAAGCCACCCTCGGAGAACTCGATAGACTTCAAGCTCGTTCTACGTTTCCCGCCGTCAACGTCTAATCCGTCCCAACCCGAGTTCCATGCGAAACCTTTATTTGGTCTCCATGTGTACTGTGGGGACGAAAGAGGTCAGCCAAAATACGAGCCTTATGATGTATTGTTTGTAGAAGACGATGAATGGGAAAAGTGGGTTTCCATTCTGTTCACTGTCGACCGTTGTACTTGATGGCATTGCAGGATGAAGCTGTCGGGGGAACAAATTGATGATCGGATCGTTGAGGTGCACTGGGACCCTCAACTTGAACGGTGGCGGATGATGCGGTTCAGAGACGACAAACCTCATGGAAATTTCCGTACGGTTGTCGGCAATATCATCCAAAGTATTGCTGATGGCGTAGAGAAATCAATGGTTGGCGCTTTCCCCGCTCGCCTTTCTCTTCTAACGTGTTTAATGTCAGCTGCTCGCTCGTGGCCCAGTCATTCGAGGCGCGTGGAAAACGCGTCTTGCTCAGATGCAACAAAGCGCTGTGGGCCAACCATCGCCAGGTCAGCCAGTGCTCAATGGTCGCGTTGCACTACACACGCCGCCAGCTGTGCCACTTCAATATGGACCTATCGCGGTCTCGCGGTGGAGCAAAGTGTCTGGCCCTGCAATTTTTGCAGGTATGAAGAGATAGGCTAGCATCTCCACTAGAACATATCGCGTCGTCAAAATGCGTGCCAAGATTTGCAGCGTTCAAAGTGTACCAACTACACTCATTGCCAATCCCGCCTGGGTTGAATTTCTGGTGCACTCAAGTTCGACGTTCTTTGGTCACAGCTTTGACGATATTGCATCGTGGGCTGGGGCAAGTTCTCTCTTGCAGAGATGACCAGTGATGAAAAGACTAGCTGCGTCGTATTTAGCGGTACTGTCAGCACATAGTACTACAACATAGCACTTAGCCGTATGTGATTTTTGGGGGAGCAGAACATTGTATACCCAGTCAGGCAATTGAAACCATTCGAGAACAAGAAAACAGGAAGCGTGCGCATATCTAGTCATTACAGTGTCATAGGAAAGCATGAGAGAAGGCTGAAATTGTGACTTGGACAACAAGGACGGGAGGTAAGAGACGCAAAGTATGTGCAGGGCATCAGTGGCATCGCTGGAACGTGAATCATCAAGGCAACCACAGCAGAAAAGGAAGAATGGTTTCCCCAAGTCTTGATCCATGGGGAATTTTCACGCAAGTCATGAAGGGGTAATGTGGGGATGAATGATATGCAAGAGATGGGCTAAAATGCATTAAAAATGAAGCAGTGAATATAGATGGCCTCATCGCGCAAGAGGCAACGTCTGGGATTTGGAATCGTGAAAAGGATATGGAGGATGTCGCGGTAGCAAGCCGGCAGAAAAGTCAAGTCGACTATTGGAAGAGATTTTGATCGAGGGAGAAGGAGTCGCCGCCCATATCCGCAAAATCAGGCTCGGGGATCCCTTGGAGAGACAGGCCAGGCGCCGAGACTGAGCGTAAGCCAAACGAGCCCACTCGCATGAGCGAGGAGGGAAATAAGAGATTGTGGCCAAGAGAACAGGAGACCGGGTTTGCTAGAGCAATCTCGAGTGGTGCTGGGGATAGCTCTGGTGTTGACTCTACCGAAGAGTGGCGGCTACTCGCCTGGGAGAAGGGTGCGATGGATAGGGCAGCAAATGTATCTGGGTGGAGAGACTAGTGCGATTAGCATGTGACTGTGGTTTGGGACAGAATAGGTACCTGCATCGAATCCATCGAGAAGCTGTGTAGAGAAAGAGGCGTCTGGGGTAGCTCCGGGGAGCCACCACTGGCAGAGAGCGTCAGCGTGCCACCGGGGACTTCACCATGCAGCGCACGGACGTCCTCTTGAAACTGGTCTTGTAGGTCGAGGTCGCATTGGCCGTCATACACTCGCCACCACTCGATGTCGGCGAGGACCCGACGTTCGGCTGTGGCAGAGCCGGACGAACGGCGGGGATGGGGGGCGGTTGTCCGAGTGCGAGCGGTGGAAGCGTTGGCGGTGGAAGGGTAGGGGGATGAGCGAACGGAGGGGGAGGAGAATGAGCGACGGAGGGAGGGCATGACCTGACGAAGAAGAGGTGGGAAACGAGACAAGACGGTTTTATACTCTCTCTGACGTGACTACCACATGCACTCGTACTACGAGACAAGTTCATACAGAGATGGATCACTCCCAGTCAACCAGTATCGTGGTAGGGTATCGGTCTGAAGACATCGGAGGGCACTATTGGCAAGTGAACTACTACGACCGAGATGGAACAAGCGCGTTCGATGAACAGTGGCGTAGTCACCAATCATGTCTTGCGCTTGAAATGTCCAAATTCCCACTTGAAACAGTCCTGCAAACGGCGGCGTTACACACGACACGGCATGATGAATCGAGTAGAATGCCTACGACGCAGTCGACCTCATCGCGGGGCGTGGGGACCTCGCGCTCGTCTCCCTGTTCATCTGGCCAAGTACCTTCAAGATCGAGCACGTTCAAGACCAGCTCTTTGATGGGGTGTTTTCGCACATCAGCGTGCCATCCGAGTCTCGTCACGGTATCATACATGATCGTCTGGCCGAGATGGCACCGCGTCTCGAGCGCGTAGCCAGCCTGAGCGCATAGCGAAGCAACACCCGTACATGCGCCTTGAGGTATGGGGTCTGCATTATGGTATACATGCGTGATGGGTACGCGTGGCAAGTCCACTCCGGGTAGAGAAGGGGGCAATGGGAGGTGGAGTCTCTGCGCTGCCAACCGTTCACCGGGAGCTTCGTATGCAACCGCAGGCAACCCGAACGTGGAACCCAGCAGGGAGGCAAGGCTGCCTCCAAGGCTGTGACCAACCAGCCAGATATTCGCACGCGGAAAGAGAAACCGCAAGTCGTTGACGAGTCTCTAATGATGTTCAAAGGGATGTCCTGAGAAATGGCTCGACGGAACTCACAACGCCAGTGGAGTAGAATAGGCTGTCTTTGATGAGTGCGACAGAGAGACATGGGTCGTCGCACCGTCTACGGAGACCATACCAATCATAGCAGTCGCATACTGTCGAAAAGACCCACGAGAAATCGACACGGGCACAACAGCAGGAAAACAATAAATTGTCGTTGAGTTTATCCTGTTTGGATGTGGGTCCTTGTAACGTTGTGCCTTTGATCGACAAAACGACGGTAGAGTTATCTCTGGAGCGGAACACGAAGCCACGAAACCCAGCCTGGTCATCATCCCAACCAAAGGGAAAGCTCTGGTACGAACTACTCAGAGGGGGTTACGGACGATCATCCGGGACGACATACAGTATTGATGTTCCATGGGGGGTCGAGTTCGTACCAATTATCCTTCGAGGGAAGCTGATAGGCATTGGCAGCCATCCGTGCGAGCTGTGCGAGCGTATGCCTGTCGGTGACGTCGGGACCAAGGACTTGTGTTTCGATCCACTCTACTGGCTCGCACTGTGCTTGGTGTACAGATCTCCAGCGAGCATGTTGGAGTGTCTCGTACGAGGTTGGTCTGTAAACGGTCGTAGGGACTGCTTTCAGTGACAGTGTCGGGTGCGGGAACGAGTGACTGGAGAATTGGGCAGTTTGGTCTGTATCTTGGGGATTCGCAGCAAACTGGTGAGAGAGATCAAACTGGAGGAGTCTTGGTGCGTTGAAATCGTGCGAGCATAGTGTTGGAGACGACTGCAGCGCGAGGGCAAAGAGCGAGACCAGCACTGAGATGTGCATGGCTCGTGGCAATGTTGTCGCTCGTCATGTCTACAGAGCACACCCGAATGGCACAATATCCGAATCTAATTCTAAATGACATGTAATACGTCGTATACAGTGGGGGGATCTCATCTTGGTGAGTTGGGATGATTTGAAACGATCCATTGGCGGATAAAGGTGCTGCTCATCTTTGTCTGCTTCAGGATCTCTGCGTCTTCGTGGTCGAGTTTGGAAGAGTCTGGTGAGATGACGTCTATGACAAAGGTTTTCAAGGCAGGCAAGCCCTTGCGAGCACGCTCCATGTCGACTGGGGGATATCAAGATGAGAAGAGGGGATAAAGGGGAGGGAGAGACGGACCAGCGGCTGCGCCAGAGAGAGTTTCCTTGCTGACGACCAGGGCCTGGATATCTGGGTCGGAGGCAGTCGGGCCGTAGACGTCGTGGAGTGGGGTGAGGTGGTACTCGAGATCGGGACGGAAGAGCATGAGAAATGCACGTGTGTTGTGTACCCTTGTCTGGAATGATTCGAGAAGATGGGGGTTTGATTTGTTCTTGAGAAGCGCGTCGACTGGAGAGAATTGAGTGGGAGGAGGGGTGTGAATGGGGTGGTGTACCTGTGATGCCGACGATGACCTTGCGGGTCGCGATCCATGCGGCCATGCTGAGAAGGATCTTGTGACCTGCATGAAGATGGTCAAAAGTTCCGCCTAGGATGACGACGGGATAGCCGGGAGATGGAGAGGCGGGGGGGATATGCGGGATCGCAGGGGAGGGGAGAAGGGTGTGGGGGATGGAGGAGAGGGGAGCGGGGAGTGGAGATGTACTGTAGCAATAGTCGATGTCGGGTGGGATCGTGTCGGGGAAGGCGCGTCTGAGGATGACGGAGACGTCGAGGAGGAGGTTGTTCTGTTGGTGGGCGGCCTTGGTGGCCTGCACGTAGACGTGAGCGAGGAGTGTCTGAATGTGGCGGGACGGGGACGGGGTGAAGGCGTCGGAGATGAGGACGACGATGAGCGCGTCCGAGGTGGCGGCGACGGCGGTGGCGATGGCGGCGTCGAGATGGCGGGGAACGTCGAGCGAGTCGAGCGTGGCGACGACAAGGGCGCGCTTCATGCTGGCGTGGGAATATTACGCTCTCTCGCATGTCCGTC
>JBBPRT010000048.1:0-34523 GCA_038093175.1 Boletus hoseneyae
CACAGGAGCCCGTTCCCATATTGGCTGTCACCTAAGGCGCAATGGATGAACCTGGTGTGATACTGTCAGCACAAAGCCGCTTGCATCGCCAGCACGTTGCGACGCATGATTGCGTCTGTTGGCAGAAGCAGCCAGGTAAAGAATGCGACTCGAACGATGCCATTGTGGTGATGCGATCACGTGAGATATGGGCATATCTCGCATTTTCCTCGGAACGGACTCATGGCGTACACCTCCAAAACTACAAAGTGAGGCCAGTGTTACAAAGCGAGGAAATTTGAGGTGTAAACTGGTTTCTACCTGTCTCATGTGACAACTATCCCAGCAGTATCTGTTGGTCCCAACGGCAAGAATTCGGAGAGTAGTAGTTGTCTCATGCTGACCCGACGACTCGGGCGGCATTGGAGCCCGACATCTATGTTTTGCACGAAACGAAAACGTTAACAGGTGGCGACGTGCAGGGAAATAAATACCAGGGGGAGCGCCAGTTCAATTCTGCTCATATCAATTGCGTATTCTCATGTGCAATTGAATATCCATTGAGCGCAGATGATCACCGATGCACCTCTCAGCCTATATATTTTCACTTTAAAGCTCGTCGCGTGTCTGCCAGGTACAGTACGCCATTGGACGCGTAAGTTGCCTGGCAAGACAGGCATAACCTGTCGTTGGGTGTCAGATTTGGGCCTCACCTACGCTGGTGCGGGACTAGACTTGTACGCTCACGAGGCCTAGGCATTGGATATATGTGTCCACCACCGAGGACGGTTCGTGATTTGGTAAGAAATGACATCAATAGCGTTTTTTTCTTGTCTCGGCGCCTTGAGATCTGTACACTGCCCGGTCGACTACTCGTGGAACCAGACCACTTATTCGCCAACAATATTATCGTCCATGACTGCGTCCGCATCGGGTGAATCCTCAGATTGCTCAACCCCAATGCTGCCTGCGGGTCTCCAGACACACCCAATCGTCGCTTTCCAGAGCCGAACGCGACCGTCATTTCCAGCTGACGAGAGAACAGTACTGATGCACCTATCAGTAATTCTAAAGAGTGAACATTGCTGGCATCATACCCTGTTATGTTCCATTCTACTCGACCGATCGCCGATCTACAACAGGAATCAGCATGGCACAATGCGAGAAACCAGGCAGACAAACTTGTGTTGGTCAAAGTCTGCAACGATCGTGCCTGTCCATTTCGGTTCCCCTTCCACTTCGGCATCGTCGTTGTCTTCAGCTGGTTTCACTCTCCAAATTCTCACGTGGCCATCTCTTCCCCCAGTCGCGAGGAGGTGATATGATCGTCCACAAGACGGTGCCCATGCAACAGATGTGATCGCGTATGGCGTCGGGGCTTCCCCATCACCAGATGCTCCTGTCCCTGAGTTAGTCTCTGATGGTTTTGGGGCTCCAGAAGGAGTTGGATCGAGGGTCAATAATGTTGTTGGACGACGAGAAGGTGATACTTGTATAATCTTGGGAGGATCAACACCAAACGAATGTGAACCACAATGGGGGCGCTTACCTTGACAATTCCCGTGACACCGCAACCGGCCGCAAGGATCTCGCCCCAATACCTCTCTTTGCACCACGATATGCACCAACCGCCGTCAGCTTCTCGATTACCCAATCCAGGCCTCTGTTGCAATGGAATCTGTGATTGCTGCAGTGCCTGGGCCACCAGAGACGCAGAAGCACCCTCGAGTGTTGCATTCGTTTGTGTGGGGGTCGAAAATGCGACGGAGAGCGACGAAGGGGAAGACATTGACGGAAGGGTTGTGACATCCACCTCCTCGCAAAGCTGCCAGGTAGCCAACGAAGACTGTTCTAGACATTCATATATCCGGAGGTGGTTGTCAGACGAGATAGTCGCCTGAGCAAGGTTGAGACAGAGGAATAGTGTCGAATATGAACACATACCAACTTCAACCCGAAATGGTGCGGTGCGAATTCTACCGCTCTCACTGTGCCGCGCGCGTCAAGCAAGACTGCTCTTTCTACCCATCTCGACGAAGAGTTAATGTTTGAATGTGCTGTCTGCGCATGCGCGGGTCCATTGGACTGGACATCTCCGCCAGCTACGAAGGAGGTCTGTTCCCAAATTTTGACGGTCCGATCGAACGATGCTGATGCAAGGATTGTGCCAAACTCTGGGTGAGCCCAGCTTACTCTCGAAATAGCAGCGTCATGCGCCTACAGAAAGTGACGCGTCAGTATATTTTATTCGACATCATGAAGATATATATAACCTTCCATTCGTCCTCGACATTCCATGTCCCTTCGGTTTCATCTAATTGCCAAATTTTGATTCTGAAGTCGGTTGAGAGTGGGCTGAGATACATTTGAATGAAATCTCACCGTTGGTCGAGGCTACAAGTGGCGAGATGAAGCCCATAGTAATCATAACATAGGTCTGTCACGAGGTCGTCATGTACACTCTGTATGAGGCCAGTCTGGATCATAGCAGCAAAGTGAGGGCGTGTCAACTGATCTCGGAAGATCAGACTTGAATCGGTGTTACTTGGCTTGTTTTGTAAACTGTGTTAGCAGCAGTCACTGAGCTTGTCTGAATGTTGAAGTCGGCCAAGCTTGTAAACTCAACAAGGATAAACAAAGGTCCAACCATGATGATCGCCTTTTGCTCGCACTTTCTGCCTCCGTCCATGTTGCAACACGCATCCGTGAACGGACTTGGCCTTGTCTCGGGCCAGGTGGTACACCGGAGGGACAACCGGTATCCACACCTCCTAGTCGGATTTCGGCTTACCATCTGCCCACTTTCAGTTAACGCAATCCGTAGACCTCACAGTTCGTCTGCGGTGATGCAACTAAGGAGCAGATCAGGCTGAGGCGTGACTGTGTCGGGCAGTGCACGACTGTGTTGACACGGCGAAAGGGCACATGCAACAAGTTTGAGGATCGCTCAAGGGATTGCTCCACAGGGGATGTTGCTCACCTTACGGTGTGCGGAGCTGAACCACCGTGACTGCATGCGGCCATGTTGGTCGTCGGTCACGATCATAACATACGACCTCTGTCGCACAGATGATGCGCGGCGTATTATGACCTCACGACCATACGGTAGAGGATCCAATCCCAGGATGTTCGACTACACCCTACACATCTGCAATGGTCCCCATCCGCTTCGACATCGCACAAGGAAACAGGATCATGCACACGTCCCTCTCCAGCGCCACCCCCACTTGCACACCCCTCAACGCTACCCACCTTACACAGCCAGCAACCGGAGGACCCATTTCCACACTTTTATTGGTCGATCGAGGTTGCAAATGCGCAGGGGTTACCTGTGACGATGCCGTGTCCGAACGCTCCTCGATGGCTACACGGGGGCACCACCAGAGGGTGCACGCCAGCTGACTTCCCCAATCCAAACAAGGCTTTAAGTAAAGATGTGCATGACGGCCTACGGTACATCGGCTACATGGACAAAAGGGTAGTATTGACCATACCACAAACACTCGCAGTATCTCAAGCGGCCTATGCCTCTCGTCATGCTCCCGCACCTTGCCCGTGAGCTGCCGGAACAGCGTCCTACACCACCTGGAGCTCGGCGAGTTTCTTCATTGAGGAGCACCTTTTGGCGTGCTTCGTGGGCGGATCTTTGTTGTACGAGAAGGGTGCGGACGTCCGTCATAGGGATCATCATTGGCGAGCGGCGGATCATTTTCGAAGAGTGGCTTTAAACTTTGAGATATGATGAAGGAAGCACAATGGAACACATAATCTTGGTTGGGGAGCATGCGCGCATCAGAACATGTGAAAGAAAGTCATGTTGCGTCCATTGCAGACCAGGCTCGACAATAATCGATTGAAGCGAATGTATAGTACAGGGAAGGGGGAAGAGGGTGGATACGTCCTCCATGGTGGTGATTTGGATGTTTTGAAGAGTGACCCTCAAACTGTGGAACGCTTGATCGTGAGCTCTGAGTCGTAATAGGTGCGTACCACCATCAAGGTGATTCCGTACTTCCGCTTGACATAAGGACAACCGTAAAACAAAATAATATCAACATCCCCACACGCTGACTTGCCCCATTACACATGACTAGGACCGGCAATGGGTAGTTCCTTCTCCACCATCTGGATCTCCTCGCCCTGTTCTGTCCCTTCAGAGTGGGTGAACAGGAAGGTGCCCCCTTCATCACGATTACTATCCGTTGATGTGAAAGGGGCCGGTGTGCTCGTGTCGCTTACACGCATGCTCGGAACGCGGGCATAAAGCTTCCGCAAAGTCAAAATGAATCGGGGCGTGAGGGTGAATATGGGTACAGTTTGCAATATCGGACCCAGTATGTCCCACCACCATGAGTATTCGTCCGGTGCGAGGTTGGCACGAGTCAGCAAATTGAAAAGCGCAACTGACAGGATTCTATCCATAACAATTCACCGTTAGCCTAGTGGCATGGTAGAAGATGTGGAAGATAAGATTTGGACATACGCAAGGAAGTAGAATAGCCCATCCCTCGTGAGAAGGCTCATGTAACGGCCCAGCTCGAATCGCTTTGTTGCTTTGTATATTTGAAGTGACTGCCTGATAAATCGGACACCGACCAGCACACACATCAATCCACCTAGAGTGATCTGGATAATGTCCAAAGTAATTTGTGCCCAAATTGCGAATGTGGGATCGGGTTGCAACGGGCAAAATGAAAAATCAAGCACTTCAACTTGGGTGATGACCGGTGCTATATGGTTGGGACCATGGCAGTTATTTTGTGAGGATAACGTGAGGCTATGTTTCACATACCTAGGACGTTGGTACCGAGCATGACACAAGTGACCAGTAATAAAACGACTTCGATGGCATAGAACATCAAGAGGGCACGAAGAACGAACGTTCTGGAACTCGATTCCTTGTACAATACCCAGACGCGGAGGATCATTGCCACTGCAACTACCGGTGTGATTCATCTCACTGAAAGCGAATATGAAACCTTACAATCCGCAGCACAGATAAAGACGGTGTAAGTCCATATCGTGGAATAATCGAGAATCTCGCCTTGAAAAATGTCTCTGAGTATAGCGGATATCGGAAACATTGAATAAATATGCTTACAACTATCAAATATAATCAGTCGCTTAAAATGACATTGATCAGTAGAGATTAAAGCATAAACACATACACCTGCCAGCAAAGACAGTAGATTTTTTCAGCATTTACATTCATCAAGAGCGGCATAAGAAATTACCTTTACAGGGCCAGGTAGGAAAGAACTCCCCACTTAAATCGAACTACATCAGTTCAGAAAATCAGGAACTTCAAGATTCAAACGCACAGAGGGAATTAATTCTGCTGAACTGATCAGGATCGATTGACATGTGGTGTAGGACACGTAGACGCACATGATATAACACAGCCCAAAATAACGAGCCTGAGGGTTAATCGTTGGCCCAGCATTGCATCATGGAGATGGTGAGGACACGCACCAGAGTGTACAATGTAGACACCCGTGTCCACGATTTGTTCTGCAATCGTATCAGAATATATAATTGTGTGGGGAAAAGGTGATCGATCGATCTCTCACCCAAATATATTCAATCTGCACAGATTGTCAGCCAGACAATTTCCTACGCATGATGCCAAGGAACGTAGGGCATACCTCTTCCGGGAATGTAAGGACTGTCAATGTTTAGAGGTCCATTAACATGAAGAGACACATGTAAACCTGTATTACTTACTGTAATCATATCCGATAGCTATGATGGTTACAACTAAGATGACAATGAGATCGACTGATGCAAAGCCCAAGGATGATTGAGCATACGAGTCACGTAGTTGTTTAGTTGAATGGTTGCGACTGCCTGCTGCAGAGTGGAAGACATGCCGGTGGATGCTAGATATGGGGTATGCCAAAACACTGAAATGGCAAAGAGCAAGGAGATGGTATTTCAGTCAATGTTGGATCAGGAACTTATGTAAGATAACGGTGGTCATGCTGTGGTGATATCTGATGGGGCATTACGTCGGCCATGGAAGGACCCGGATGTCAAACGATAAACAGTAGCACAACCAACATACTAAGTGAATGACATACCTATAGATGGGCCGTCTCTGGTACGCTGTCATCCCGAGATTAGTCGAGATGACTGTAGATGTGGCTGGAACTTGTATATTTGTAAAAACCTCGAATTGAGCAAAACGTAGACACATAACAGAGATTGACACGTAGATTATGGCAGTTCCACTTCACTAAATGATTACACTTACCTGTGCAGAAACAGGCATTATTATGCACGATATTTTCACAGGAAGTGGCGCTCTATACAGCTCTTTCCACGTAACTGTCAATGGAAGCTGTACTAGTAGCGCGTATGGTACGAACTTTGTGCAGCATACGTAAATATTAACCATCGTAAACTCGGTAGGTGTGATAGGCCACATGCAGGTGCCGACGCCATGCTGCTGTCAGTGCTGCGTACTCGTGAGAACGCTCGGATCTAGCAGAAGGCAGTAGTCAAAAAAGGGAGAAGTCTAAGGGCGAGAAGTGGTCCGAGGCCGCTGCGACCTTGAGGTTTGAAAATCAGACGTTGAGAGTCTGTGCATAGAGTTAATAGCTAATGGATACCTATGAGCGAAAGTGCGAACCGCTTCAGCAGGGTCCTCGGATCGAGCAGAGAATCCAAAGTTGAATAATTCCTCGAACAGACTTGCGTCGCGCCATTAGAAGCGGCGATTCATCCCGCCGAAGTGAAGGCTGCTGCGATGAAGGAAATGAGCCTGATATAGGAACAGAAGGAATCATGGGAATGTCGTCTACTCCACAGGTCCGGCAGTGCGGGCGGCGTTAGCCATCCTTTTCTCGTCGAGCTTCCGAATACCAGCGGCGAGCTCGTCACCCTTCATGCTCTCGAGCAACAACTACGCGACTTCCTCGCAGCGTCTTTCGTCCTCGGGGGTCGGAAGCACATTTTGATTCTTGCCTTGTTTTTTATTGTTATTGTGAACAGATCTGAAATGGTAGCGGGGTGTCTCTTTGAGCAGGCTCCTTTTTCTTGCTTCCCCTTGATCTCCCAGATGTGCTTCTCCTCAAGGAGAGGCATGCACAATTGTCGATGATTTTTGAGAGCTAGTCGTGATTTATATCGATCAATCCAGGAACATGCTTCTGCCCGACGAAACCGGACAGGAAGAGTATGCACACATTCGATGGGCGAGGACACAACCGAGCCACCTGTTCTTGTTGGGAGGGGCCCATCACTTAAGGAGGGTTCAAGTTGGGTGGTTGTTCCGATAGCAGGAAGATGTGTAAATCAAGTCCTCAACGGTGTCGGGGGCAAGGTCGTCAGATTACTTGTAGGTGCCGGGAGTAACGTTGGGTGCGAACGTGACAGAACATGGGGATAGAGATGCACCGTAGATACCTGACTTTATGAGGTCGGTTATGGAGAGTAGGGATGAGATAGTACGACCGTGACGCTTACAGGTTGGATTTGCAAAAGCGGATGGAAGACGGCCAAATAATACATGTCTTGGAATCTTAGTTGGAGAGCACGTTGGCGTTCTCTCCATCCTTGTGCGGGAGCTTGTAGAAGAGAAAACGGCGCGCGCCACTGTCTCGCACCACGCCTCGTCAGCCCGGTCTGAAGTACGGGTGCTCATCGATCATCCGTGTTCTCACAGGGAATTGACAAACGGGTGGCCATCGAGGGGTGGTCTACGAGGACCCACGTGACCCGATAGTCGGTACTGTGGATCACCAGTACCACTGTTGCAAACGTTTTCAGTAAATCGAAAAATCAACAACTCTATTTTTGGCAAGGTACAGCTAGTCACTGATGCAGCAACCCCATACGATAGTAGTGAGTATTATGACAGAGTCGGTAACAATTTCCATATTCTAACCGAACCGTCATCTGCTGTGGTGGAGCATAGATCCTCAAACCCAGAGCGAGGGCACCATCGCACTGAATTTACATCGTAAATGCCATGGGCGGATGGGATCGACGCGATGAGTTTCGAGGACAGTGTAGCGCGTGTAGTATCTTCTTGGAAAGACTCCTTCAATGTAGCCTCAGAGGCAATATGCATTCGTCTAGCCAATCAGCTCACCGAAATTTCCCAAACATTTATTTTACCATCACCGCCCGTGCTCGCAATCCATCCGAGGTTGTCGCCTTTCCCCGTTCCCCAGTCTATCGAGTATATGCTTCTTGTATGCCCCTTTAGCTCATGGGCAAATTCCCATGTGTATTTAGCCGTGCGTTTCCAAATTCTGATCGTGAGGTCCTCTGAGGAAGAAGCGAGGTAGTCGCCGCGGGGTGCCCATGCAACCGACCACACCGTTCCTGCGTGACCTGAGAGTGTTGCAAAGGACGACCAGTCTTCAGAATCATCGTCGACGTAAAGCCTGACCGTATCGTCGTAGGATGCCGATGCCAGAATCTATCCTCAAAGCTGGAATCAATCGCGAGGAAACATCATGCGAGACGAAAACAACCTCCTCCGAAGGATGCCACGAGACACATTTGACGTCCTGATTATGCTCCATCATGACGGCCAGGCATTCAAAATCTGCATCCGGTTTGACTGCAATAAAGAAACCGGTCAAGAACAGTAAGATATCATGCTCGAGCTCGATGGTCACCTTCCCAGACCCATACTGTTTTGTCTCTGCCACACGTTGCAAGCAATGTTCCTGTCGCCGAATATGCGACGCTCTTGCATTCCGTCTCGTGTCCCTCCAAAGACGCAACACATTCCCATTCTTCGGGTTCAGATGGATCCGTGTCGTCTTCCAATGGTTCGCATTTTTCCCATATGCCGATATGGGCGTCGAAGGACCCCGTCACCAACCTTTTCCCTGAAGGTGCCCATGCAATGCTTCGGACAGTTTTACTATGCCCCGTTGGGATCGTTGTGAGATGCGAAAAAGATATCTTGAACGGATCGTGTGGATCCTTGCGGTAGCTGTACAAGCGCACTGTTTTGTCTGCTGAGCACGAAGCCAGTAAAGCCTCGGCTGGGTTCCAGGCGACTTGCCAAGCGAGATCGTCGTGACCTGAACACAAGCATTGAGAACAATTTCTTTTGGTTGTGTGTGCGCATACCTGGTAGGTCAGCACAAAGCTGCAATGTGGATGGTAGATCCAACGTCATTGGGCTTGGAGATCGTCCGGCGGGGCTGATTCCGCAATCATTCCGGGTCATTCTTGCACACGTCCAAATTGCACAGTGTGTAAGCCAGCTATAACGGGCTGTCTCCGGAAGGCCGTCGGTCCGGTTGACTATTACCCGTTCAATAGATCATCACACGATGATCCCTTTGATTCATCCTACTACTTGATGGAGAGAACCTCGATGGCACAACCTGGGTCATTCGCTTCCAAACATCCTCTGGCAGCAGCGCGACTAACCTCGGTCGTCTCTCATCTCAGCAGTCCCCGTTACAAGGTCGTCGTCTGCCGCAACCTTGGTCCCGATGTAATGTCATTATTGGAGAGTAGGCACGAATTGGATGTACGTTCGTGCACTCTAAGATGCCATATTCGATTCGGTTTTTGACATACCAGTGGCTAGTTGGTTGTCTGGCCGGAAGACTGTGCATGCGATAGAAAATGGCTCTTGGACAATATTACCGGCGCGATCGGGGTAATCGTCATGCTAACAGACAAAGTATGTCCTTTGTGGAACCACCCCTCGTAGCACATGTCCGACTTCTTCCTCAGGTTAACTCAGAACTTCTGGACAAGGGTCAGTTCATATTCACCAATTTCGCAGGGAATTTGACGAGATCGCGGCTCATACATAGCTGGACCTACTTTGCGGGTCGTGTCGACAATGTCTGTCGGTTATGGTGGGATTGTCCTTGCATCATACCGTGAAGCCTCATCCTTTTTAACTTTACAGAGCATATCGATCTCAAGGCAGTCGCAAACCGAGGAATCAGTGTCGGTTATACCCCCGACGTTCTGACCGATGCAGGCAAGTCAGGGCCACCAACGTAACTCTATCCCTTAAAACTCTTCTATAGTCGCCGATATATCCGTGATGCTGGCACTGATGGCAGGAAGAAATGGTGGAATAGGATACTCCCTCGTGCAGAATGGAGGGGTATGCGGTCGAATTTGGATGATCATATAATACATACTGATGACGTCCGCAGTGGCCAAACTTCTCGTGGGCCCCTTTCGCCCTTTGCGGGCCGCAGCTGAGCACGACGGTGCTTTCCCCGACACGCAAAGTCGGCTTTGTCGGCTTTGGTCGAATAGCTCAAGCAACCTTGTCCAGACTCGTGCCATTCGGCATCACGCATTGCCTGTATTCATCGAATCCCTCGTCCCCGCCAAATTTACAGCGTGACGCAGAATTGCAAGAAAAGTACAACCTGAAGGCGGTCTCTAAAGTGGATCTAGATGAACTTGCTCGCGAAAGTGATGTTCTGATCGTTCTCGCACCGGGTGGTTCGGGGACCTATCATGCTGTCGACGAAGGCTTCTTGGGGAAAATGAAGAAGACCAGTATTCTGGTGAATGCGAGCAGGGGAACGTTGGTGGATTCCGATGCGCTCGCAAAGGCACTCCGAGAGGGGTGGATCTGGGGTGCAGGACTTGATGTCGTGGAGGGTGAGCCAAATGTACCCAAAGATCACCCGCTGGTCAAGGAACCAAAGTAAGCTGCAATACCACGAGACGTCTATATTCGATCTTATTATGGACGTTGCAGATGCATTATCGTTCCGCATATTGGGAGTGCGACACAGGAGACCCGGAAACATATGGCGACGTATGCCGCTCAGAATTTAATCGCTGCTATCTTGGGCGGTGATATGCCGGCCAGAGTGGATCTGTCTGCCCATGTTACCCACTAGTGGAGTTGTGTTATTAGCATTGACTCACTAAGATGACCGTGCGCTTCAAGCTGACTAAGCATACATCCGAGTCTCCCGAAGACTCATTTCAAACTTTTTTGACATGTTATAGCCCTCTTCGGCCTTTCACCTCCTGCGATAATGACCAAGTTCATTCTCGTTTCCGGAGGCGTTGTCAGTGGGATCGGGAAGGGCGTCATTGGTGCGATGAAGCATCTTCCGTCCCCATAGTCTCCTGTTCATGTCCGATGTGTAGCCTCCTCCACTGGCTTGCTCTTGAAAACGGCTGGCCTCAAGGTCACCGCAATCAAGATAGATCCATATATGAACATAGACGCAGGTACCATGCGGCCCACCGAGCACGGTGAGACAGTAACAGATGGCATTTATACCCTTGATTCCTGAGTATCCTCACTAGGTGAGGTATACGTTTTGAATGATGGTGGCGAGGTAGATTTGGATCTAGGCAACTACGAACGCTATCTGGATGTCACACTTTCGAGAGATAACAACATTACTACTGGCAAGATCTATCGGGATGTGATCGAGAAGGAGGTTTGTTGTGTCCAGGTCGTTTTACTTTGCCATGTTGATTTTTGACTCAGAGAAGAGGCGAATATCTTGGGAAAACGGTTCAGGTGGGATTGTGATTGCAATCAGCACATATGAGCGAATGACGAGTTCTCGGTAGATCGTACCCCATGTCACGAATGCTATCCAAGATTGGATAGATCGTGTTTCAAAAATTCCTGTCGACAATTCTGGCGAAGAACCAGACCTTTGTATTGTAGAGGTACGCGCGATTGCATTTCTTGAATGCAAATGCCTCAAGTGCCCTCAGCTCGGAGGGACCGTCGGAGATATAGAATCCGCCCCTTTTATTGAAGCTATGCGGCAGTTCCAGTTTCGAGTTGGCCATGATAACTTTGCTCTCATACACGTCTCACTGGTGCCAGATATGCATGGAGAACAGAAAACTAAGCCTACGCAGACCACAGTCCATGCTCTGCGTGGGCTCGGATTACTCCCTGATCTGGTAAGTAGTAGCTTGTATGGATTTTGTTTTCAGCAGAATCGACGAGATCGACTATTTTAGATTGCCTGTCGACTGCTCGGACCCAAGCCGTTGGAAAAAGACACCAAGGAGAAGATTTCCATGTTTTGTCATGTCGCATCTGAGCAAGTAATCGGCGTGCATGATGTGACCTCCGTATATCATGTACCACTGCTCCTCCAAGCCCAAGGAATCGTCGAATATCTTCACAAGAGACTGAATCTTCCGGCTCTCAAGATTCCGGAAGTGATGATATCTAAAGGTTTATCTCTTGATGCCAAATGGAGAGGCATGATTAAAAGGTCCGTCTTGGTGTCACTCGCGTCTCTGACCCCATCCAACTCATCACAATACCAGCCGAGAACGCCTCTTCGACCAGGTCAAGGTCGTCTTGGTTGGGAAATATACGGACCTCAAGGACTCGTACATGTCGGTCATAAAGGCCCTTGAGCACTCGGCGTTCCGCGTCAAGCGGGAGCTCATTATTCAGGCAAGCTCTGTTTTCCGGCTTGAATCGCTATACACTGATGGCCAAACGTAGTGGGTGGAGTCTTCGGACCTCGAAACCCCTACTCAGGTGTCGGATCCTGCTAAGTACCATGACGCATGGCGCAGTGTAGTCGGTGCTGGGTATGTTCCCTTGATTTTTGAGAAGTTGCGCTGACAGCAGTGGTCCAGAGGTATCCTCGTTCCTGGAGGATTTGGACAACGTGGAACTGAGGGTATGATCCTCGCAATAAAATGGGCACGCGAACAGAAAATACCATTCTTGGGCATTTGTCTTGGGTTCCAATTGGCTGTATTAGAGTGGGCGAGGAGTGTCCTTGGTGTGCACGGTGAGTCCTGACCGCCCTCGACGAACTCGCAAATTTATGGCTTTCGTTGACTCGAGGATGCAGGTGCGACTTCGGCTGAATTCCACCCTGAGGCTGCTCATCCGTTCATCATTTTCATGCCCGAAATATCGCGCACGCATATGGGAGGAACGATGCGTCTTGGTCTACGCCCGACGGTTTTCCGCCCTTCCACTAATATTACCCATCCAGAGAGCTCACCCGTCGACTCATCTTCTCCCATCCCAAATGGTGTCGACGAGAGTCGTCCAACTAGCAATGGCATCGGTCCTACATCGTCCAAAATACGCCAGCTCTATGGCAACGTAGACATGGTATGGGAACGCCACCGTCACCGTTATGAAGTGAATCCTGCCGAAGTCGGCCGACTCGAGGCGTCTGGACTCAGCTTTGTAGGAAAAGACGAGCGCGGCGAACGAATGCAGATTCTCGAACTCGGAGATCATCCGTTCTTCGTGGCACTTCAGCCACACCCTGAATTCTGTTCTCGGCCGTTGAATCCGTCACCGCCGTTCCTTGGCTTCATCGCTGCCGCGTGTGGTACCTCTGTGCTCGAAGAACAGCTGGAAGAACAGGTGAGGTCCTTCAAGCCACCGCATCCGGAAGGTGTCATGGTCAGCGAAGAAGAATTGAGGGTATGGATGAGGGAACGTCCTGTTAGCAGTACGGTCACGACCAGGCGGGCGTCGCCTGAATTGGATTGATCAAAAGGGCAAAGGCAAAGGGCACGTACGTACAAGTATGTGTGCCACAAGGGGCAGCAAGCCCATTCCGAATGTATGCAAGTCCCATCACGCACTGGGACGCTTGGTTATTGCAGTCCTTAGATTCAGGCAATTAAATAATATCTTGGTGGACCATAGTATTAGCTACATTGCTCTCGTTAACCTGGCTGATCTGGCAGTAGAAAGGCAAGCTGCTGAACCGAAACTGTTCTAGCGCTAGCATGAACCAAAGGTCTTGCAGAGCATGAGACTTTTCAGGTCGAAACTAATTTAAGTGTATATCAATGCACGGTCGGTAGCCTTGGCAGCCATTGTAGACATAACAAATCCTCTTCAATACCAACGCCTTGGCTTCTTTTTTCGCGCATTCGCACCCTCCCAAACCGAACGATTCTTTGACTTGGCCTTTCCAAGCGAAGAAGGGCCAGCAAGCCTCAGACCATCGACGAACAGACCTTTTGTCTTCTCCGACCGGGTGCTCCGCTCGTACGCATCGGTAAACTTCTTTGGAAGTCTTGTGATCGTTGGTATCGGGACATGGAAACATTCAGAGGCCCAGGAAGACACGCCTGCGAGAACGGCATGTGGTTGCAATCGCAGCGAAGGCGTGAGAGGAAGGTAATACCCCAATAAAGAAGCGGCTGTACTCCGAACATCAGCAGGGTCGATACGGTGCTGTATCCCAGCGAGAGTGGATTTCAAATCCTCGGTAGTCAGGGTGGGCGACTGTGAAGAAAGAGAAGCGAGTTGATCGTCAAGAACGGAGATCGGAAGTGATTTTATGGGCAGGCCCGTCAGTTTCCAATTCATGTATCCTGCCTCCCAAGGCAATAACAACAAGTCTGCGCGCATGGTGGATCTGTTATTCTTGACGCCCCGAGCCATCCTCCTTATCCGATGGACATACATGGCTTCCCTACTCGGGATACCGATCTGAATTACCCTTGTCACCCCGGGGTAGTCTACCCCTCTTGCGCTGAAGTCTGAGGTAATCAACACGGTCGGTTGTCCGCTTTGGGTCCTGTGGAATAGTGCCCGGGTGCGATCTCTGACCGATTGCTTCAGCTTTGGATGCATCATCACGATCTCTGGGTTGTCGCCAGGCAGTACTTCCTCCGCTATTGAACACAACAACAGAGAGAGCAATTCCGTCATTTGAACAGTGGGGCAGAATACGATCACCTTCGAGCTTGGTCCATGTATGAGCTGATCGTGCGCTAGCAATTTCAGTAGGGTCGGAAGTTGGTCAGAAGCAGTTGGACAAAGCGTGTGGAACTGTTCGATGCGATCGTGTGTCGTAAACTCGGCATGACAAGGTACCGCGAGTTTCTCGTTTCCACAGGGTGTTAAGCAAGGCTCTGGTGGCGCAGCGTCGATAAATGAATGGTCCGGGGACAGAATCCATGACGCAAGTTGCCGGACGGCGCGCGACATGGTCGCGCTAAAGAGGAACGTTCTGCGAGGGGGGCACCGCGGAAGGAAAGAAACAATTGCATCAATATCGTCGCGGAACCCCATAGAAAGCAGTGTATCTGCCTCGTCTAGAACGAGCTGTCTGTCCGTCAGCGGTAGAGATCGTGTAATCAGCTTGAAACATACCATAGGACAACCCTTGAACCCCTGCCGGAACCCGGGTTCATTGGTCAAGAGATCCCGCAGCCGTCCGGGAGTCGCAATCACAATATCTCGAGATGACGCCAACCAGTCTTTCTCTTGCTGGGCCTTGTGAGTGCCGCCAACGAGTAACTGCACCTCAAAGGCTTTATGGTGTGTTGTGAGCCGCTGAGCCTCGCTTGCAATCCGTGTGGCTAATTCCCTTGTAGGTGCGAGGATCAGGGGGCCCGCAGAGCCGGCATAATGCTTGTTATTGAGTCGCGACTCGACGGCTGGGATGATATATGCAAAAGTCTTTCCAGCACCTGACTCGGCTCGAACAAGGAGGTCGCGAGGAGCAGTCCAGTCGAGAATAGGCGGTTTCCAATCGGATGTGACAATTTCTCGAACGCCATCGGTCGCGACGCCTTCCTCGACGGCAGTTTCTACGTCGAACCAAGTGCTGTCATTGAGAACCGGCTTCTCTGTGTTTGGAACGACAGTGTGCAGGTATCGTCTTGCTTGTCTGTAACGAGCTTGAACACATAGGTCAAGCAAAGAATCGGAGCCAGCACGGAGAAACTCACGGACACGGGGCACGACGGTTCTGTTCGTCGCAGTGGTAAAACACGCTGCACGCCGCACGACCCCGCGAAGAGACCCTGTCGCCATCGACCAACTCGCTGGGATTACGTACACACGAGGGAAAAAATTAGACTGCATTAAGAGGGAATCGAACCCCCGGCGGGTCGATGGCAACGACCCAGGTTACCACTACCCCATTAATGCGACGTAAGAGATGATGAAACAACGACTACATCCTCTCCCAATAGACTCGACTGCCAATGATGCTGATTTCTGGTGGATGAGAAAAGTGATGATTGCCAACACGGAGAATCCCAATTAGAAAGCGGAATGGCATTGATGATCACCGCCAGATCAGTGAACACAACTTGACTACTGTAATTCGATCCCTCTATCGTACGCGATGGCCAAAGGCCAGAAATCGTCCGCAACTTCTGGTACACGCAAGAAGAACGCACGCAAAGCAACCCAGGCAGCCCAAGAATCTGCATCCTCGCCGCTTGTCCCTAAACAGCCGAAACCGAAAGGAGGAAAGAACTCGAAGCTGTCCAAGAGAGAAGCCAGAGAACAGCGCAAAAAGGTCTACATCCCACCGACCAAACCCGCCCCACCAGTCCCCGATCCACTCGATACTACGGGTCTCGCTCATCTATTGCCGCCAGAACTCGTCATCGTTCTCAGGGCATTGGGGAAGAAGGATACCGTCACACGAGGGAAAGCGATAGAGGAACTTGCCAAGTGGATCGAGGACGCGATCAAAGAACAGGCAGTGCGCGACCATGCTCACCATCGATACGAAGACGATGGCGGAAAGGCAGACTTGGTAGTCAAGATGCTGCCCGTCTGGGTTTGTCCCCACACCACCTCTAGTTTTGCGACGACTAACTTCCTGTGCAGCTCCATCGCGCCCCTGTACTCTTCACACACCCCGCGCGGCGTCTTCGCCACCTCGCTGCTTCCCTCCACCTCTCCCTTCTTCGCCTCAGCCCTGTACGTGAGGCCCTTCTCGCGTGGATCAGCGAGGTCGCATCTCAAGCTGAGACGGAGACACTCCTAGGGACATGGGGAATGCTTGCACACGATGTTGATCGGGCGGTCAACGCTATTGGGTCCAAGTCTTGGACAGACTTCATCACTCCTGTTCCCACAGACATTCAAGATCAACGTCGTACTAGTTCTCAGACCCAACCCACGCGATCTCAACTAAATATCACTCTTGACTCTCAACTTCTCGTTTCCCTTCTCAAATTTGTTCAGCGCACTGTCCTTGATCCACAGGGCCTTCACACAGCTTTGAACCCGCCTCCCATAGCTCCGCCCGTGGTCCCATTGTCTCAACAGGGTAAGGCTGTCGCCCAAGGAAAGAAAGGGGGTTCAACGCCGCAATTACAACAGAAGAAAGGGGGTCGATATGTTCCGCCTTCCTCTGACTCTTCATCGTCAGCTCCGACCTCTCTGCCTACGGGTGATAATGTGGATGAAGAGAATGACTCGGACAGGGCTGGAAGGTTAAGGGTAGGCGCTTTAGGCGTTGTAAGATGGATTATAGGTATGTTGAAACGTTCGACAGTCGGTGAGATGTCCTGTCGTCGTCCCGTCATCTGTTCTCTGTGTGTTGCTCGGTTATTGACGCAATTTATTCAGAGCAGTGGTCTGGGATTGAATTCGCCACTGCGACTGACCTCCCTATTCTAACCACACTCCTATCTCCCCCCGCGTTTTGGTCTACTCTTCATCCCGCAACTATTTCCTCGCGCCTCATTTCGGTCAGCAAACAACTTTGTCCATTTTCCGCTGCTTCGTTCGGTCAAGGCCAGCCTCACGTCAGACAAGCTGCGTGGGCACTTGTGGGGTCTTTAGTTGGAGTGTTCAAAGGTTTGTTCTTGTCTCCTCGTTGGTATATCCGTGGAGAGTTGGTTGCATGTGTGACGTTCAGCTCATAGCGCATACATCTGTGTTCCTCATCACGTATAACTGATATTTTCTGGAACCAGGGAAATTACCAGGACCCTTGATTCGAGTCTTAAGCACGGCTACACTGCGCTCAGCATGGGTTGAAACTGATATTGGTGTGCGGGCAGCACTGGGAGGTCCTTTGGTTGTATTCCTCAGAGGTACGATTTACATTCATGTAGACAAGTTGTGGTACCATTCACAGCGCCAGACTATAACGAAGCATGGACCATTGACATGGAAGGTGCATCAAGGGGTTACAACGATCTGGGTGTCGGTTGTAAAGGCACAGAACGTGACGGCTCTACCTCCGACTCGGACACAGAATCCGAATCAGACTCCGAGGATGAAGTGGAGAGCCACGATGAAGATGATGTTGTTGCAGATGCTTCCGTCAAGGCGTCTCCCAACGAATTGATATCTGAGGCTTACACAGAATTCCTGCAATTCCTTGAGCTGGGATGTTCTGGGTCTCCTGTCGAAGGCTATCCATTAGTATTGATCATCTTAGCTGGGATTCCCAAATCGGTACGATTCACCCTGCGTGTCTTGAGCGCCGCTTGAATGCACAAATAACTTAGATTCTCCCGACTGCCCTCCCACCTGTCTTGCCGGTCGGTGACAAGGAAAAAGGACGAGGGCCCAACATCCACCCCATTTCACAACTGTTCACCTCCTTCTGGGCTCCGCTTCATGCCGGCCTCCTCGATAGACGAGCAGCAGCCTTGTCATGGCTCAAGGCAGTCAGCGAATGCCTAGTCTTGACTGTTCGACGAGGGATGCAAGTGGAAAATGTGACTGCGAACACGAATGAGGATGTAAAGAGCTTCCTTGCATCACAGTTTTCCCACCTATGGAATGAACTCGTCACCAAGCGACTGCGAGTCGAGCAGACTGAAGCTGCCAGGATCATAGCTCGTATGACAGAAAGACTTGGGAACATTGAAAGCGGTGCGTCGATATGATCGTGTTACTTAATGGATATCCGGTAGGACTCGACTCCTGACTAGGATTGCAGATCTCTTCGACGCGTCCTTTGATGCGTTCTGTTCAGCCGTACTCAACTCGATCCATACCTTTCGTGATACACTTGACATTGCACCAACATTCTTCCACGTCTTCACTTCCACGTTTGCGCCGGATACTCATGCAGGTCAAAAGACGCGGGCCGTGGTAGAGGTATATGTTCGAGTGGTGATCGAAGCCCTCGAAACCGCCCTAGGCTCTTCGGACCAGACACTAACTATGGACACAGCCAAAGATGCCCTCGCAGCACTCGTAAAACTCATGGACACATTTGGCCCTTCCCTTTTCGATGATGGGCTTTTTGCTTCTCGTATCGACGCCATATTCGTCGCACACCCTGTGGCGCTTCTGCAGGTGTCAACACAAGGAGTACTGGTGTACCTCAGACATCGATCCATGTCCTCTGACAAATCGCAGGGCAAGTCACAAATACAAACCTTCTGGACAGTGCTTCTAGGTGCACTTGCATCTTCTTCGACGAATGTTGCCCTCTCGCTGTTGTCTCCGCTAGTTGACGCCTCGCTCCCGGCACATCTTAGAGGAGCAAACACAGTAATGGACCGACTGGTAGAACGTTTGGTGAGCGATGCAATAACCACGGGTACGCAGGGAAATGAAGAGATACTGGTGGCGAGAATGTTGGGCACCCCAGGTATCGAACACAAGTCATCTATTCTCGGTTTGCATCTAAAATATTGATATCATTAGCACCATTCATCTCACCTAGCTGTTTGGACACGATCGCCTCCGCGCTTTCAAATAACGTTGCCACTTTTGCGGAGGCAAGAGTGAGGTTTGTTGGCGTGTCCTCAGCTAAGCTGGACGAGGTTTTAGATCTGGTTGAAGTCGGCTCCACTGTGGGACTTGTGAGGACATTGGTTGATTCAGGTTATGGATTTGCTGGGGATAATGGCGTGGAGCTGTATGCCGGAATATTCTTGCTTGGCTACGTCATACCCCACGAGGGAGAAGTGTCAAGTAGCAAGTGGGTAGAAGATGCGAAGGCCCTTTGGTGTTCATGGATTTCCAAAGGGGGCGATAGAGAAGGGGAGATGAGAGATGTCGTTGGCAGCCTCGTGAAAGAGAAATTGAGAGAGGTTGTTATCGATGACAAGGCCGAGACGAGGTGGGCGTATGTTTCATTTGCTGCTCGTCATTCTCCTGAATCCGTCATACAGTCCGGAACACATCATCCGGTGCATTACTCCCTCGCCTCCGGGTATATATATTGAACCTTTGAGAGACATTCTCCCTTCGGGTGAAGAATTCGACGCTATGCTGGAATCCTCTTCTCTCCCCTCCTCGACCACTTCTCCCAGCTTGGCGCTCCTTGACTCCACACTCCCGACGTTTTCTGGAACCCCTACTCCTCCGAACTTAACGTGTGGAAAGTATACGCCCGCCGTCTATGCTCTACTTGTATACCTCACCGCTTCACGTACTGTCGCGCGGTCAAACCTCTGGGGGCTGCGTCACATTCTCGTTCTCGGCTTCTACGCGAACGAACACCTCCGTGTAGAGGGCGCACCAAGTGGTGCCGTGACGCTTGACGTTATGAGGGACCGTCTCAGTGACGTTGTGGAGAAGGTCAAATCACTGACGACCTATCTCCTGAGTCGCGTAGAGGATGACATACATGGAAAGGTTGTTAATGCACTCATGAATAAGGGTAGCGCGGTCCTGCTCGAGGATGGTAGTATCGCATCGTTTGTCATCGCAATCGCTCGTCGTGCCACGGAAAAGGATGGTGTGAGGGATGCAGCGGTGCTCGGCATCGTGCTGCAACACTTGCTCAGCCATGCCACGAGGGATGACGCTGACTTGTGGTTGTCCCTCGCAAGAAGATTGGAAAAGACGGGTGAGCTGTTATCTTTGGGTTCGAAGGTCTCCACTACTGATCCCTCCACTATCATTCTAGCTCCTCAGACCACCATCACCATATTGACTACTATTACGACTCATGCGCCGGAGCCGCCTAAACTCGACAGGTATCGTAACGAACTGGCGGCTTCACTCATTGGCGTTCGCCCCAGCGCAGCAGCCACTACCGGTCTCGTCACCCTTCGGCTACTAGCTGCCACCGCACCGATTCCCGATTCCGATATCGTCTTTCTCCCGCAACAGCGTGCCGTGAACGTGATGAAAGCGTGTCAGGCATGGGTCGCTGCCGACGAAGACGACGGAGAGGCTGTCGATGAACATGTGGAGAGCGCCATGACATTGTTGTTTTTCCATCTAGCACCAATCTTACAAAATGTTTCTGGGTCCCACTGGGATTTCATCTGGGATGTCATCGAGAATAACTTGGAGGTGCGTCATGTATGCTTCTAGCTGAAGTGGTGGGTATTGACATTAAGTAGAACTGCTCGCTAGAAGACAGTACAACGTTGACGACCCTTGGAAGGACATTGAAACTGGTGATTGCTATCGATGATCTAGCATCGACGAACAAGCCTCTCCGCGCAAACTGGGACGCAAGGAGAGCGACCGTGTTGGGACTTATTATGGACTTGGCCACTGTTAATACGAGTAAGTGATCGGTTTATCTCTCTGTATAACGCAGTGGCCTTATGGAATGTAGTCGCAATGCCCTACTCTGAACCCCGTGCGTTATGTCGAGAGTTGGCTTTGTCTGTCATCCAAGACATGCCATCTACAATGATGAACGAAAAGACTTTACCGAGTGTGAGGACAGACATCTTTTCGTTTATTCTGTCACACCAACAGAAACGTTGCAGATGTGCCACCTATTGGGAGATGAATCCCAGGACATCCAGCGAATGGGTTATCATTTACTCACTAGTGCCGCTCGAAGGCTAACAGAGCACTATGTCATCGAGGCTGGTGTCGACACGGAGGATGCGGTGAAGCCAGAGTTACCTCTTGAGCTCCTCACCATATTACAGCAGGGCCTTGGCTCAGGGGAGGGGCTTGACCTAGACGAACAGTCAACTGCGCACAACAAGGAAGTGTCTGGATACTTGCTTGCATGGATGATCGCACTTGATTTATTCACCGATGCGGTGGGTACATACTCTCGATAGCGTTGCAAGTGATTAATTCTAATCTCGAACGCAGTCGATGAAAGTTCGTTCCAGCTACTTCGGCCACATGCGAAGCCTAAACGTTATTTCTCAATATTTCATTCCGAATGTCTTTGACGTTCTTGGTTTGTTCAGTGGTGGGAAGCGGGTGTTTAAGTTGGATGTATGGGCTATCGACGAATTTCATCTCGATGGTATGTATGGATATCTTGTCTCAGTCTGGTGCTCATGCCTCTGGACAGCTTTTGAACCGGAAAGTCCACTGAGCTTGCAACTACTAGCTGCTCACCTTTACCATCGGGCTCTCCTTACTGTCCCAGCCCTGGTTCGTTCATGGATCTCAGATTGTACTGACAAACAACTTCTCATGCGTGTCGTCGACTACACCTCTTCATACTTTTCGCCTGGTATTATCAAGGCCGAGCTGGCGCAAGTCAGACAACCAGATGCCTCGTCTGAACTTTCGACGACAGAAAACTTGACTATCAAGGTCTCACCCGCATCTGGCGAAGTGATGGCGTCGTACATGGTTGATGAACAAGCTCTAGAGCTCACCATTCGGATGCCGAGTGACTGGCCTTTGCACAAGCTCGAGGTAAGGGACACCAAGATGGTTGGTGTCTCAGAGGACAAATGGAGGGCTTGGGTGCTCGGAGTACAGCAAGTCGTATGGCAACAGGTGAGCTCGACAAACTGCGGTGAAAGACATCCCTGACCCTTTCCGAAAGAATGGCCGCATCGTTGATGGTCTGACATTGTTCACGAAGAACGTGACTCTTCATTTTTCTGGGCAGGTTGAGTGTGCCATATGCTACTCGTACGTCTTGCACTTCTTTCTCGGTCTGTCTGCCAAACTTATCTGGGTCCGTTCGCAGTATTATTAGCGTGATGGACGCAACCTTGCCCCAGAAACCATGTAAAACATGCAAGAACCGATTCCATGCCAGTTGTCTGTACAAGGCAAGTCGTTTCAGATCGCAACTCTCTTCCGCGCTCTTACCACGGACGGAACATAATAGTGGTTCAAAACGAGCCATTCATCGAGCTGCCCACTCTGTCGGTCTGACATTCTGTAGGCCGGAGCATCGTGGGTAATGTGGTCATGCAACTTGTTGAATTCTCCCGTTCGTGATTTCAATGATGTGAAACGTTACGATTAGAAACGCGGTATGTAATCATCTGGTCATCTGAAATTGTCATCCGAGAAGGACGAGGACCTTCATCAGCACGCTGACTTTTGAATTGCATCGAGGCCCTTCTGCGGGAACACGTGGACTCGAGTTATATTTACACTAATGTTTTTTTGCCTGAGGCGCAGCGAGATGTTCGATCAGCACGGCAAAGTGGCTCGAGGATTGGCCGATGATGGCAGTGATAAGCGGAGTCAAAAATCACTCTTGTATCAGCACCTGAAACCGATAGAATTTTCAAATTAAGGCCCCTGCGGCGCAAAATTGAAGCGGATCCATGCCGACTCAACCGGGGGCTGGAATGACCTTTACTAACTACCACATGGTGGCGCGTTTTACTGACTTGGCAGTTCACACGCAAGAGTATCGTGTTGAGTTACCAGAACTCCGTTTGAACCCGCGACGGCCCGGGGCCTGTAGCACGATACCATCACGATGGACTCAGGTTCATGGGTTTAACGGGTTGAAGTCTCACTGTGGCAGCCTCAGGCTGGCAGGTACAACAAACGGATACCGTCACTGACACTGGCACTGGCACTGACCCTGGCAACTGTACTGCACCTCACAGGGCGCCATACGGTCGCAACTCTCACAATTTAAACTGACGGCCATGGAGTAGAGAGAGTAACGTGTCTGTGGGCACGTATCGCGCAGCATACGATCCGGACATGAGATTGCCCAAGCGGTAAGCATTTCCAAAGTGGAAATCTCTGTAGCACAACGCTGGAAGCATCATTAGAGACGGGATATACAAGCTAAGGATTATTACGGGTAGCAAGGCGTCAACCCTTGCTGTTGCAGGTTTTGGACGACGTATTTACCCTGCTGAAACACCGACAAGGTGGGTTGTCATGATCACTTCCTTGACCTTTGTTAGGTGCCGCTTTGACATGTTTCAATTTTACCTAGTGCAGATCCGCCGATTACGCAGGCATGCTATTCCTTTCTTTTACATTTCTAGAGGAGTGGATCAAGGCTGCTGAGAACATCACACATGAAGTGTGTATGCTGCATTACTGAACGCGATCCATTGACAGACTGTATGTCAGGTCACCAACAACTGGAATTGGAATAGAGTCGAATCTGAATGGGGTCCTTGATCTCATCTCACGGATTTCAAGAGACGAGACTACCGAAAGCAGTTCGGTTGAATTGGTCAAACAATCCGTGACACCCATTTAATCAAGGAGCTTGCGACGTTATGCTAGCCAACCCGAACCCAGCAACTTCGACCGTCGTTAATGTGTTTTATCCAGCAAGGTAACCTTCTATTTTACTGGGAACGACCGTCTCCACCAACAACCCGAGCCTTCTTCTGTTTGGGATGGTGGGAGCTTCGAACCGACAATCGTCGCCGGCCTCGGATACGCAGGCATCCGAGTTCAGCTCATGATGATGAGAAACCTCCATCTGTGATTACCTTCATTTGTACGTATTTGAAATTGGACTCTCCGACATTCATTAATATCGTACAGTGTTACTCATCCCGAGCGTCATTTCGGACCACTACCAGAGTGCCGTGGATACACGTTGATATTCCAAAGGTGATCGGTTTTACCATGTTTTGTAATATGCCGAAGCCGTCCGATAGAAAAAGTTGCCTATCTAATGGATGCACACGCACGGCGAGCACATCGAGCTATATCCGCTATGCATCCCTTTTCTTCTCTGTCCCTGGCGCATTTTGTGCGGCGCCAGCCTGATGACATGGCTTTCGAACACCAGTGCGCCACATGCCAGTGTAGCCGTGACCTTCTTTTGATTGAGATGGGCGGTCTCCCACTCTGATTCCTTGGATAACTATCTCCCGCCACGATGGCGATAATCATATTCATCGCCATGTCCGTCGGTATTCTGGAGTGACTCAACAACCAATTTGGTATACTCAGGAGAACCATTTGAACACAGACAATGAAAAGGAAGACGAGCCGGATGGTGACCGTACCAATGCATAGTATATACATATACTATGGCTTGTAGATCAATAGTATGACTCGGAATGTATGACTCGAGCCCCACTGATCAATCATGTATCGAGTGTGGAGGAACTTGAAGAACGGAATATTTCTGTCAGTGGTTATACTATGGTTCGTGGTTTATGTTCAAGTTGCCAGTGTTGAAAGGTCAGTGATGACCGGCAAAAACTCACTTCCTTGCATCGACATTCCCGGCAGATAACTCGGCCATGTCCCGGACCACTCTGCATAGATAGAAGCCCCATGAATGCCAGTGTGTGAAAATATCTCGAACAACGCTTGACTACGGGTGGAACGTCAAACGATCAACCTGGGATGGTCATGATCAACACGATCGATCAGGCCTGATAACTTGGGGTTTTCCAGTGTTCATCCCACCTGCCAGCTGTTGCTCTTGGACGCCTTGGCCATCTCCCTCGGCTCACACTGGCACCAGCCTGTGCCTATCATGATCTGATAGGGTCACCCAAACCCAAGACTCCACTGGCAGATACCACACTAGCGACCGCTTGGTCTGAGATGATTCGTACTTATTGCCGAGCCGAATCAAACCTAATAAACATTTGAACTGCCAGTGGCACGCAGTGCATTGTCGGATATAGAATCCGCTGTCCGCCAAGTATCCATACAATCGCCGCACGACCACTGGCAGTACATACTGCGGTGATTACTGGGACAGCGTTTACACTTGGTTGACGCCATTACGCTGCTAATAAGTATCTATTCGGGACATACTAATTTGTCGCGGCTGCCATAACCGAGAATATTTACATGCTGTGTAGCGGCCCGATGTAAGTGCTCGAACGAGGAAGTAACACCACTTACTCACTTTAGGCGCTGCCAGTTGCCTGTCACTGGATCATGTGGCCTGTCTCACCAACGTAACGTCTACAGCAGTACTACCCCAGGTGAACCTTCCTCTACATATATATTGGTCACACCAAGTTGCAAGGGCCCATCTTATTGGTTTCCTACCTCACGTCGTATGAAAAACCTCGGAGACCTCAAGAAACGCCCGGCACTACTGGCAGACGGTACTGTCTGGAGGAAACTTGATTTATGGGTGCTTCCATTATGCGCCTGCTTCTTTCTGCTCGCTGCTGTGGTATGTTTTTGAACTTGGTCTCATACTCAATGCACACGAGGTGTACATGATGTGTAGGACAGGACCAACATCGCGAATGCTCGTGTGGCTGGCTTGCAGAAGTCACTGAGGATGTCGAATCATCAGGTACATCGAGCCCTTGAGCAATTCACTTCCCAACTAACCAATGCATACACAGTACACCGTAGCGTTGACTGTAACATATGTGTACGTGCGTGGATGTTTGTCATTTGACCTCAGCTCATCGTGCACCAGACCATACATAGCTGCGGAGTTCCCTTCCACCTTGCTCCTGAAGGTGAATTACATCGTCATTGATAGTGCAGTACTCATACCTTGCGATGCTGCAGCGTGTAGGACCTAATCTTATGCTTCCTGCTATGGTCACAATGTGGGGTGTAGTTTCCGCCACACAAGGTGAGTAGAGATCATACACCGAGCATCGACTCATAGAAATATAAGGGCTGGTCAATAACTATGCTGGGTTGTTGGCATGTCGATTCTTCTTGGGGTTGCTCGAAGGTTTGGTCTTTGCAGGTCGTCTTTTGCACTGCTCATCATTGGATCAGGTGGTCTTTTTCCTGGGATTGTCCTCTATCTCTCCTGCTTTTATCCTCGAAAGAGGCTGCAAGTACGGTATGCATGAAATCAGTAATTCGGTATATCATCCGATATTCTCCCTAGGATTGCAGCTTTCTATGCATCAGCATCATTGTCTGGCGCCTTCTCCGGTCTGTTGGCTGCTGGCATTGATCAGATCAATGCAGGTGGTAAGCCTGGGTGGGCCTGGATCTTCATCCTGGTTTGTTATGGACCAACTATTGCATAAAGTCACGTTCATCAATTTGAGCAGGAGGGAATATTTACCTTTGTCTTTGGTGTGATATCCTTCTTCATTCTCCCCCGCTCACCTGAAAGGGCACGTTTCCTGACGGAGAAGGAACGGGAAGATGTTGTTTCCACATTGAAACATGCCGGTTCGGTATCGAATGATGATGAAAACGACGGGTTTAGCTGGACAGAGGTCGCTAGATCGGCCAAGTCTCCACACGTGTGGCTCCTCTGTGTTGCCTTCTTCTTTAGCGGTAATGTTCGTACCCTCGCGGCCCCAGCTTGATTGACAGTGAAGCTATCAGGCTCGATATTATTTGGTTTGGTTTTGTGAGCTCAGTCCATCGAATGCCTTTTTGAAACTGATATGCATCACGGTAGCTTCGAACCGACGATCGTAGCTGGTCTCGGATATACAGGTAACCAAGCTCAGCTCATGAGTGTGCCTCCGTTTGCGGTCACCTTTATTCGTACGTATCTCAACAACGAAGTCTTGGACACTTATTCACACCACATAGTGTCATTCTCCTCGGCAATCATATCGGACCACTACCAATGTCGTGGATACACGGTGATATTTTTCTCTATTCTGCAGGTGATCGGTTTCAGCATGTTTTATGGTATGTTGGGGTCATCCGCCGGGGAAGGGTGAACGCCTGATCGATACCTACATACAGCAAGCACATCAAGCCATATCCGTTACGCATCTCTTTTCTTCTCCGTCACCGGTACATTTGGTGCCTCACCTGCGCTGATCACGTGGGTAGCAAACAACAGCGCACCACATGCCCGACGTGCGACTACAATCGCTATGGCTTTCATCTGGACCGAACTTGGTGGGATTCTTGCTACCTGGCTTCTTGGAACTTTATCTCCGGCCCCGAACTACACGTCAGCGACAATCACGTTCATCGTCATGTCCATCGGTATGGTGGTTTTCTCAACGGCCAACTTGGTGTACCTACAGCGAGAGATCCGTTTGAAAGCGGAAAGGCGGAGGAGGATAAAAAGGGAGGAAGAGCTAGAGGGACTTGGGGATCGCAGTGCGTGGTTCATATACAGCCTGTAGCTCGTTAGCTTGTGTGTCGTGATCCTGGTGTCGCTCCTGAGCAGACGCGTTGCCAGTGCCAATACCAGCAGTGGTTCAACTCCGCACTTTTCATTCGACTCGCGGTTCCAACTCAATCTCTGTTTGCTCGAGTCGCGTAGCAACACTCGTAGCACTGACTCTATCTAATTCAGCTTTAGTATTATTTACGGTGGTCTTGATCGAGATAGAACTTCAAGTTTGCTCTCCCTCATTGACAAAATCCAGTGAAGCCATTACTAACAGCCTGCAGGCGTGCGTTTCAAAGTAACAGTACAAGGTGAGTCTCAAATGATCGAATTTATCGGAAATTGAGGCCCATTTTTCCAGTTAAACAAGGTGCAGCTTGAACGGCGAGGGCGGCGACACTCAAAACTAGTTTGGAAGAACAGCCTGTTGTGCTTGCCGCTCAAACGACATTTGGTGGGTGTTACGCCTCACACGGATAGAAACCGATGGCCAATTCTTGCAACGTGTGAAGTCTTGAGCGGTACGACTGCGCCACTAGCACCGTGTATCACTGAAGAGATCACTAGTGACACAGGTTTGATGATTGATATCGCTCCCATTTGGGCTAGCATCCCCTGGCCCATCGGAACAACACGCTATTATGCCAAGTGACCAGTTTACGACATCGCCATCGCTTAAAGCCCGCCGCAGTGGAATTTAGCGCTTTCCAGAGCACCATACAATGGACGAGGCTAAAACACACTATTCATTGACTTCGCAGGATGTGAAGGACCTCGGCCCGCTCGAGCCCGAGAAGGAAGGCTTGTCACAAGCCGAACGTGTTGCGCTAGAAGGCATCGTCTGGAGGAAGCTTGACAGATGGGTTCTCCCTTTATGCACCATCTTCTTTTTACTCGCGTTCTTGGTACGTTTCGTTCTATTTCGAACTCGATACGGATACCAAGTATAGATGGTGCCATAGGACCGGACCAACATCGCGAATGCACGTGTGGCTGGCTTACAGACATCATTAGCAATGTCAAATAATCAGGTGCGTCGAACGATCTCGGCGGTTTGCCCCCGGCTTAACAATGTGTCGTAGTACTCTCTCGCTCTGACTGTAACTTACATGTACGTGCGCGAATGTTTGTGGTTTGACGTTTAACGTCGACTCATTATGCCATCATGCACCAGTCCGTATATTATTGCCGAGCTCCCGTCTACCTTGCTCTTGAAGGTAAATCACATTACCATTCAAGTTGGTGACGCAATTAATCGACACTACAGCATGTCGGTCCTAACATTATGCTTCCCGCTATGGTGACAACATGGGGTGTAGTTTCTGCCCTACAAGGTGAACAGCTACCACTCCCGTCTCAGTATCAGACATGTGCTTACTGGAATTCAAGGAGTGGTGCATAACTATTCTGGATTGTTGGCATGCCGGTTTTTCTTGGGGCTGATTGAAGGTGCAGATATACCAGAGTGTCATTCTCTCCATTCATTATTTAACCAGGTGGTCTTTTTCCCGGTATCGTTCTCTATCTCTCTTTTTTCTATCCTCGAAAGAGGCTGCAGATACGGTATATGTTAATTGAGCGTTGCGGTATATTAGCTGACGTTTCCCCTAGGATTGCGATTTTCTATGCCTCATCATCTTTATCTGCCGCATTCTCCGGACTGCTGGCTGCTGCCATTGACCAGATCAATGCAGGTGGTAAGCCTGGGTGGGCATGGATTTTCATCCTGGTGTGTTATACACTGACTTGCGCAAAAATCATGTTCACCGATCTTGACAGGAGGGCATATTTACCTGTGTCTTTGGCATCATCTCTTTCTCCCTTCTCCCCCGCTCACCTGAAAGGGCACGTTTCCTGACGGAGAAAGAACGTGAATATGTTGTCTCCATACTGAAAAACGCCGGTTCTGTGTCTGAGGATGATGAAAACGATAGATTCAGTTGGACAGAGGTTGTTAGATCGTTCAAGTCCCCCCACGTGTGGTTTCTTGCCGTTCTCACCTTCCTGAATGGTAATATGCACACGTTCCCGACTTCAGCTTGATTGACAATAGTACTATTAGGCACGATCGTGTTTGGTCTGGCCTTGTGAGCGTGGCCTATCCAATTCTCTTTTCGATGCTGACATTCTTTACTTTAGCTTCGAACCGACGATCGTAGCTGGTCTCGGATATGCAGGCAATCGAGCTCAGCTCATGAGCGTGCCTCCATTTGCTGTCACTTTTGTTTGTGCGTATTTCGTCAACAAACTTGGTGATTGAGTCTGTTCATATTGCTCAGTGTCGATTATCTCGGCCTTCATATCGGATCGCTACCAATGGCGTGGATACACCGCGATATTCTTCTCGATTCTGGAGGTGATCGGTTTCAGCATGTATTATGGTGCGTTGGAACCATTCACCAGGGAAAGCTGACTGACCACGCCCACGGACAGCGAGCACGTCGAACCACATCCGCTACGCATCGCTTTTCTTCTCCGTCTGTGGAGTGTATTGTGCGGCGCCCGCGCTCATTGCATGGTTGGCGAACAATAGTGCGCCGCACACCCGACGCGCGACCGCTGTGGCTGTGAGTTTTATCATGACCGAACTGGGCGGTATCCTCGCCACTTGGCTGCTTGGATCCTTGTCTCCGGCCCCGAACTACACATCAGCGACGATCACGTTTATCGTCATGTCTATTGGTATGATAGTCTTTTCAATGGCTAATTTGGTGTACCTATGGCGGGAGAACCGTTTGAAAGCGCAGAGGCGGCAGATGATGAAGAAGGAGGATGAGCCAGCGGGGCTTGGAGACCGTAGTGCATGGTTTATATATAGCCTGTAGATCGTTAAATCCGCAGGTAGGGCTCACTGATCCATGATGGATGATGAAGCGGGGGATCAATATTAATCCACTGGCAGGGTGCAGCCATTTGCCTCGTTTGGTGGTTGTTAGGTATACATGCCGTGGTTGAGCTGCATGGCGAATGGAGAAGCATCTTGAGCGATATTTGTAACACGCATCTTTTTTCCTGACAGGCCGGAACACGTCCCGCATACCGGTGTTACGGGGCAACAAACTGTATAGTCCATCTTTCCCCACATGACGTGGACGCTGTGAAAAACGCCCTTCATGAGTATCTTCGAAGTAACCTCCCCAAGCCAGACTTTTCAAGATCAGAACGACTCTTCTGATCTTACGAACCTTCCAAGGGTCCCTCGGAGGTTTCCGAAGAGTATGGTCTGGGTCTGTCGGGGCTGTAGAACGTTGGTCGAAAATTCCATGTGTCCCGAATGGGCATGATGAGTGGAGTCGATGGTAATCCTGGGAAGACCTGCAGCAGGTGTGAGAGAATCATGAATCACCAGTACAAACCCTGTAGGCGCCCAAACCGAGGTTAATCTGCCTGTGTGCTGACTTGTCGCCATGGTTGATAGCAGATACACCAAGGACGTCTAATCAGTTGGCTTCACCGTCTGTATCAGCGATATACTATCGAGTACCAGCATTATGTCCTGACACTTGCGCCGAACAAAGCTTGACAACTTGTTTCCCACCTGCACGTGCAAGACATGTGTCCCGCCCGAACCTCGGCCTCGGCCGTTCGGTGAGTCATCCGAATGAGTTGCGACGGTCGAAAGGGACGGTTCCGACTGGAAATCTGTCAGCAGACAACGACATCCGTGCGCCTCGCTTGTTGGGCATACACAGCCTTGTGGCAGCCCGATCAAAGAATGTGCCCTTGGAAGCGCTCCCCGGGAGACCCGGTGGGGGTGATGCGGCCGCAATATTCCACCTTGCTGTGTGTATTGTACCATCGTCAGGGACCCGGATCCCTCGTTTGGTACTCGCGCTGGCCATTGACATGTCATGCGACGTGCGGGATTAAGAACGACCAAGAGCTCCCTAGAAATGGACAGAATAGGGAGTACAAGACAGTGCGGAACACGATCATATCGGTGGGACTCCGTCGGAGGCAATGGACGACTGCAGAATGGAAGAACACCAGGATAGATCCGATATCCGATGTTCGTGGCTGTGACAAAAACGTGAGTCGAGGCATATATAACTCCCCTCTTTGCGGAAATAGCAGACCAGCCATGTCTGCTCACTCCGTCTCGTTTGCGCCTTCTCCCGCAGTGCTCTCTAAACAGTTCGAAGCCGGCCAGGAGCCCACGTTCGCATTCGCCAGAATGCAAGGCGACATTTGTCTTGTCCAACGTCAGTACACACGCTCGTCTTGCGGTGAACAAGGTCTCAATACCCATATAGTGCTCGGACAGACGAATGTGGACCCGTTGGAGACCTCTTTGCTCGACATAGATGTCTTTCGACATGAATTTGCGACCATCTTTCGCTATTCTCACTCGGCATGCGTTCATCCCCAAGAACTCAGGGTCCTTGAATCCCTCGCTGATCATGCCGTCCGCTATGAACCGGACAATGGCACCGTCTTCCTCGCAAAAGACCTCATGGCGCAACTAAAGCGCATCTTGGATGCCAGCGCCATGTTGTACAGGGCCGGCAGACGGTCAAGACAACAGTGCTGATAGCATGTCTTATTAGGGGTTTATAACCGGTTATTACCCAGCCTCATTTCCGACCGCCACGTCGCAGCTACTTATCCATCTCGACTCTAGTTACAGGCAATTGTACTCTACCATCGCACTACATTTACACACCTCTAATCTTTTATAGCCGTACACACAGCAATTTTCATATAGTGTTTGATCCGTCAGACATGTCAACATCCCACCAAGCACCCAATCCCGATGTCACCGCCTTTCAACAGTCATCCGCACACTTGACACCATTTTTGATCTTGCCGGACCACGTTAACAAATGGATTGGTCTGGCGGCCAACCCATTGTTCATCGAGCGATTGATACCACGAGTCGATCCAGGACGAAGGCAGGAGGACACAGCATACTCACTCAACGACAGATGCATCGCTCCCGCTGACAATCAAGGCACACCGCTATTCGATCCCCCTGACCGGCATAGCCATAGGTACCATGAGGCGTGTACCTCGTGCATCCCCAGTTGCACACTCTTTCGAATTGATGGCAAGAGGAGGTATCGAAATCGTCTTGTTCCATGGATCCGGCCATGTCTGCAAAGATAAGCCCGAGCAGATAGGACAGTTTGAAGGGACATACGCTGGGTAACAGGATCAAACGTAATGACATGACTGAAGTCGCCGCGGGGCGATAATCCGTGGCAGCCGCCATCTGGCATGAGGTGTCATGCGCACCAACGTGCAAAGCCAAGCAGACACCTTACAGCTAAGCTGCCCCCAAGTGAGATAGGCTTCGTCACTTCTACCATGTATCATCCGCACAGCAATGGCGTCAGTCGGGGTCGAAACAAGGGGCTGTCCATGCGTCAGCCACTGGAGGGCTCCAAGCACGCCATCAACCTCGGCTAAGCGGACGCCCAGCTGAACATGCCGAAGCGTCGTGTCGTCCATGGGCTTCAGACTCATCCCCCCACTCCTTGACTCGTACTCACTTAGATCCCAATTCAACCAATACAAGTCTTTCGCCCCCGCGCTCGTTGCCAGCGGTCATCCGGACACTCGGACACGTGGCGCTCGATCGCTGCGAACGACATACCCGCGCGACGCCAGATCGCCGACTGTCAACACTGAATCACTGTATACCCCCGCCTCGAGTCCAAAGCGGATCACTCACGTTCAACCGCGAACAACCCGCACCGTGACTAAACAAGACGACCCCCCATTTCGTCGACTGCGGCAGTTCTCTCAACGGCGCATTCCTGATTTAGAGAAGGTCGGCGATGCCGATGTTGGGTATAGACGGGCAACGTACAAAGGATAGCCTTGAACACCGGCTTCATCGTCCACCGTCTGGACTAACTTGTCTCTGATCTTTGCCCGGCCAAACATATCGACGAATGTGCTCATCACCTCGGAAACCACGTGACCGTGCGTTGCGCGCAAGTGGTTGGTTCGGCCGGATAAAAGAGCGTAAACAGGCCTTTAGGTATGTATCTGTGCGTGAAGGCTTCAAAGGTTTGTGGTGGGGCGGGCAATTCGACACCGCCGACGCCTACGAAATGTCCTCGAAAAAAAGCTGAACGTTATCCTAGGGGCCATGTGGGGTGTCCTTTCCATTGCCTGATGGTGAGGGGCATTGAGCAACGAGACATGGACTGACATTGGTGACCTATATCTTCCTAAGACATTGTCTCCTTTTCTGAAAACACTTCCATGAAGTGTTATCTCTCGGACGACACTGCGCTCAGAGGGGCTTCATTACGAACGTAACCATGCAAGATCACAGTCTGGGAGAAGTGGACATACAATAAGCCTCACTTTTGAAATCTGATAAACTCCAACTCTGGGCCGCCGCCGCATCTACACCTTCACCTCGTCCTCCACTTCCCGCGCCTTTACTTCCCTCTTCCGTCGCCTGTCCCATCTCCTCTCCAGCATTCTCAACGCCGCATAACTCAACACCGAGACGACGAATGCAACATACATACCGCAGTCCCCCGACCCGGCTTGCGCCACCGGACCCGTATACCATGCTTGCGACATGAATGGTACCAATGCCCCACATGCAAATACAAATGCCAAAACCGCAGGAGTACTTCGTGGGAGCAACTCTGGCACGTCCCACGCCGCGAGCGGGTAGGCCGCCTCGCTAAAGGACGCACCGCGGAAGAGAACATGTTCAGTGAGGACGATGCCCGC
>JBBPRT010000049.1:0-34264 GCA_038093175.1 Boletus hoseneyae
AACTAAGGTGCTTTAGGGTAGGTCGTCTGAGTCCTAAATACTTGAGGGCCGGTGTGAGAATGAAAGAGATAAGAAGACATGAGGGAAACGCAAGGTGACCATGAGGCGTGATATCATAGATAAGACGAGAGTCTGGACTAGGTCTAGACTCGAGTTACGTGTTGTCCCACGGTCACGTGTGAGATCACGTGACGAAGAAGAGCAGAATGTCACGTGATTTAAAAAAAGGTAAGTCAGGTGACTTGGTCACGTGACTGCGAAAGTGAAAACGACTAAGTCCGATAAGATGAAGAAAAATGAAAGTACGCAGCGTAAGGTCCTGAACTATAACAGGTTGTAGCCATACAAATACTGAGTAGCTTGAATTTAAATCAGTTTCAGGGTGTTCTTCCACCTTGTTCACACTGCCTACCTGCTCACTATAGGGAACAACTTCCTGAACCCCAACCTCCAGCTGCCAAGGTTCTGAGTAGATCCCAAGTTTCCCACCTTCGTTGTGTATTCCTTATTATACACAATACCATCCAGATAGCTTTCAATAGCTTTGGAATTGCTTACTATCAAGATTGACCCTCATATGACCCTGATGTGCTGTTAACGACTGACCAACTCTCTATGTCAACAATCGCAAAGCAGCTAATGTTAGTCTGGGTCATAATAGGGAGGATCAAATCAAACTACCTTTTTGGCCATGGGCAAACATGTTGGTCTGGTGTTTAATGACCTAGAAACACACTGGAGGTAGCCAGAAATCGGATGTGGCACTGACATAGCTTGTCAAAAATGTTATTCATGCTGATGATTTCAAAGTTAACGATTAGGAAGACTTCAATGCATCCAGAGAATGTTGATGGCTAGACACTGCTATGAAACAGCAGTCTAAAAGCATTTTTCAGTGCGATGGCCGGCAATAGAGTTCTCTTCAAATTTCTATTCTGACCAGAGAAAAGCCAGATGGAAATGGGTGTCCCTTCATTATTCCAGATTTCATGCACCGATCCATCATCTCTGTGATTTAGGCAACTTTTGCTGAACCAGCATCTAAACTCTTTCATCTCACTCCTTTCAAAAGGATCTGGAAGTCACTAACTTTTGACCAGGAGCAAAGAATCTACAATGAACTCTATTATTCTGATGCTTGGCTTGCAGCTCATGATGAATTGCAGAAGCAACAGCGAAAGCATAATTGCAAGCTTGAACAAGTTATCACTGGATTTATGTTTTAGTTCAATGCAACGCACTTGGCTCAGTTTGGTCAAGCTAAGGCTTGGCTTATCTACATGTTTTTCAGAAACCTCTCAAAGTATGTGCTGGGTTCTCCAGGTTCAGGTGCCTGCGATCCTATTATGTTCATATCTACCATAAGTGATAGTTCTTGGTTTAGTTAGATGCAATTAAAAACATTGAATCAATAGTTGTCTGAAGCAGTCAATTTGGTACTTGCCAACCTCTATTCTGAGTGCAAAAAATATGATGATCTATTCATGCACTGTCAATGGGAATCCGTTCACGCTATCTGGATGATCTTGCTTGATGATGACTTCCTGGATGCATATGAGAATGGTGTTGTTATCACTTGCTTTAATGGTGTGAAGCAGTGAGTTTTCCCAAGAATATTCACATATTTAGTAGATTATCCCAAAAAGTATGTTCAAGTCTGGTTATACAATAAGACCCATCTGAACCATTCTGCAGGGTAATACTTGCAACTATCAGGGACAAAGGACAATGTCCATGTCCACAATGTTTCATTCTAGCTTTTTAATTTGATCATTTGGGTTGGCTTGCCAACATAACCACAAGGATAAAAAATGCTTGTGAATACTTGGTAAATAGAATAACAGCAGCACAAGATGTGATCTACTGGCATGAAGTACCCATCAAGGGGGTTGCCATTGAGGCATTACTTAAGAAATTCTCCCTAGTGCCCACTATAGTAGGTTTTATTTTTTGATTGATTATCAATTTAACAATACTACACAAATAGAACACTTTTGTTGAGAAACTTTCACCACTGGGATTCAACTTCTTTCCCATCTTAGTTGTCGACCTGTTACACAAATTTGAACTTGGTGTCTTTAAGTTAGTCCTCAAACATCTCATTCAAATACTGTATTCAATCAACCCGAAGGTGATCTGGACACTCAATAAGCGGTAGGGCCAATCATTTGACTTGACAAGTCTCATGTTACTCAATCAGCTTCATAGCTTTTCAGATACACCTCATTTTGGATTTGAAGTATCAAGTTGCTCACCATTTTAAGGATATTCTTCAAGTAAGTCTTACTCTAGGCATTGTGGTTATCAGAATTACTGACATATTTTTAAGTGCTCTATCCTAGTCTTTGAAGAGCTTTTTCCAAACTAACATGATGAAATCATCCATGTCCTACTTTTTCATTTAGCTAAGTGGCATGCTTTTGCAAAGCTTTGGCTCCATACAGACAACTCTTTTCTGCTGCTAAGCTCTTCTCTGAGGGCTCTTACAGCCCAGCTGCGAAAATTTCAGCAGCAGACTGCAATGGCATTTCATACTAAAGAACTTTCAAAAGAGACCAAAGCTTAGCTTCGGTGGCAAAGTGCAAGTAACAGGCAGAAGTGAGTGTTGAATAGCAGTGATGCAAATGCATGCATGAAAAAGTTTAATCTTTTGACATACAAATTACATGCATGTGGCAACTACATGACAACCATTAAGATGTTTGGAACAATTAATTCCTACACAATGCAAATTGTATTGTAACCTCTACCTTGGTCTTTCTACCATGTTTCCTGATATCTTCATCCTTTAGGGAAAACAGGTGCACTAGACAATAAAGAAATTTTATGCAAGGACAAATAAGAGGATGATCACAAAGCAATTTGTGAAACAGGAGAGGTGGCAGATACATGTGAGGCAACAAGACCAGGTAAGAAACCCACCAGAAAGTACTGGTGAACTCTATGCCCTATTGCCAGATTCACTATGATATGTCATGGGAACTTCAACACAAAAATTCACCGACCTTGCAAAGCTTCTTGCTGATAACAGCAGTGACCTGACAATCAAGGTGAGACTCAGACTAACTCTTGAGATATCTCATCTTAGTGCAAATACTAAGTGCCATTTTTTGATGCAGAACTTTATCCCAAAGCTCAAAAACCACCTACTTACCTGTATACATGGTTACAAGTAGGATGGGGATGAACAATGCTTTGATGACATTGAACACAACAACTTACTTTTTGAAGACCTGAACAAGGTTGCAACACTGAAGCAACTCTGGCTTGCATATACAACCTATAACATTCAACATGATGAGGATTCACTATCTACCATAGGCAGTTGCAACATTATGATGCTCTCACATAATAGAGAGCATCCATTTTGGTATGTATGAGTTCTACATGCATTTCAACTCTCCATTCATTATCTTGGTTGATACTAAACAACTGATCACTTCGGAAGATGGATCTGCTTTGGGTGTGGTGGCTAGATACTGAACCAAATTATAGTTAGAGCTTTAAGCATGCCTAACTTCCAAAGATTGGATTCATTCCACATAATGAAGAGGATCTGGCATTTGGATTTTTGGATCCATCTACAATTGTTCAGGTGTGTCACCTTATACCAGCATTTGCTGGGAGGCACACAGCAATATTGATGAGATCTGGTCCCTCACTTGGGCAATTGGCTGGAGAGATGGACAACTGAGATGCTTTCTATGTGAATATGTGAGTACTCATCCTTCTTTCAATCTTAGTGTTGTCTTTTCCTCATATTTGTTGAAGTTTTACAGATTGAGATATCTTTGCTTGTTTCACCAGCATTGGTGTCGACCATCAAGTCCAGTTCAAACAAGTGGCATCTGATATATACAACACACTGGAGTTTGACAAAGGGACAGCAAGTCAAAATTCATCTTAATATTAGTTTGAAGTTGAGGGCAGCAAAAAAGAGCAAAGTGGCTGGGGGGCTTTAGAGAATGACTTGTATTCAAGTTCCAGGATGATAAATATGGACTCAGACCTTTACGGACACTTGAATAATGACTCAGACTCAGATTTAGATTCAGGTAGTGACCATCAATCCACATTATGCAGCTCTGAGTCCAATGATGATAGCTCAGATGGCAGACTTGCAAATTTTTCATTCTAGATCACAACATTTCTTGTACATCCCTGATGGATTGCTTACCAGCAAAACTACTACTAGTATCCACTATATGATGCAACTTTTAAGTCTAGGTCAGGTTTGACTGGCAACAACTTGAGTGTGTTCATCATTTAACGATGATGGCCTGACAATTCTGAGTCCACACTGGCACTTGATGATACTGGCACTGTGACTAATCTTCATATGAAATTGAACTTGAATGATTCTGGATGAGTCTGAGTCCGAGTTGGACTCAGCTGAGCTAGTACTACTGTGACTAGCCTAAGAACTACTAGTAGTAGCAGCCAGGCTGCCAGTGAATGCCAGTGGTTACAACTTGAAGTGGGTGTCCAACTCCAGACTCAGAGTCATTTACATGCTAGTAAGTTCAACTTCAACTTCAAAAGTTCACAAAGTTAGTACTAGTCATGATACTACTTAAAGTAACACTCACTGTCAGTGTCAATTGCCATGCCCATGATACAACAGAGTCACTGACAGGGGAGTAGGATGACTCAAAGCACCAGTAACTACCAACTTATGCATAAGGGGGTTGTGTACTACTAGTTTACTACTGGCAACATTCTCAGGCTACTACTACATACTAGTACTAGTAGTGGAAAAACCCAATGCCAGTACCAAGCAATACAAGGATTTATGAGCCAACAGCATTCTGCTGAGAGATTATAATGCATCTGCCATATGGTGGCGATCTGAGATAGAATTCTATGAGCTAATCTTCCTAGCACTATTGAGCATAGTTCTATCTAGCTGCTACTCCATTGTAGCCATAATACTGTACATGATTTGGCCAGAATATCTCATAAAACAGCATGCTACTGAGAAATTATAATGCTTCTACTATGTGGTGGTGAGCTGAGAAGCATTGGGGATAGAATTCTATGAGTTAGGCTTCTTTGCACTGTTAAGCATCATCTAGTTGCTAATTCACTATAGTCATAATACATGACTTGGGCAGAGTATCTCATAGGATGGCATTAAGTTGATTATGTCATATAGTCATCTGCATGTGTTTACTTTTTTTGTGATGAATGATCCCAGGTCTATCCTTGTCTCTCTTGCTTCACTAGCCACTCTATTGTCATTCATCATTTTATATACTTTACAATGTCAAAAACTCCTGCCAACAAAGTATCTTAGAACCCAAAGAAGGTGAAAGAATTTGTCAACTTTCTCTATGTCCATTGTTCAGAGGCTGGGGATGGTGGCAACTTTAAGCTTGTGATGTTCAATGCCACTGCTGAACATCTTGCACAGTTCTAGACATCAGGTGCAATAAAAACAGTGCAATTAGCCAAGAACAAGTGGACTGTAGTATGTATATTAATTTTGCTCATTGTCTACTACTACTGGTAATGTCCAAGTTTTGATTTGTAAGACCTATATGGGGATTGAGACCTTTCAGAATTTATCTGATGCTCACTGACACTGGGATAATAAAGATGGTGCTTTCATTTATAGGGAATATATAGAGAATGTTTGAGTGGGATATGTTGAAATTATCAGTGTACTTGGTAATGCATTATGCTAATCAAGTACTGATCACTACTGATAACAATTAGATAACTAATTATACCATGTGATCTTATCTCTCACATGAGGCACTTACACTATTCATATTGGTCATAAATGATACAATATTGTACCACTATCGCATTATTCTTACTCATCATATGAGCTCTTATTTCTATGGGATAGTATTTATATCACAGACTTAGATAAGAGCATTATCTGCTATTCACTAAATACCATGGAACATTCCATAGATGTACATAGATACAAACATATCTGTACATATTTAAGGAGAGCCCTTATGGCTCATCTTATCTTAATGAGTTATCTCTTGATTTGTTCTATCTGCTCTCTAAAGCAAGACACTTGGTTCAACCAATGTTTCATCTAACTTGAGACTACTTTTACTTCTCTATTCCCTTTTGTAACACTTCAAGGTACACTTTGTACTATAAAAGGTCATAAGCTCCACCTAGACAAGCAGAGTTTGTCTTTTGATATCATGATGCCTCCTACTGTCTTATGTGGTGAATATTGATTTATGACCATGATCTAAGACGATATGGTTGCCTTTCTTTCCATTTATCAGGCAATCAGAGTGGGTACTACACTTGTCAGTACAGACAATGTTGTATCCTTTACATTCCCTGGTGGTGTTTGTTATAGTTCATGACCTATACACTACATTTGTTGCTTTTCTTTTTGCTTTGTACTTAATATATTTTCACTTTCTCAGTCACATGACCAAGTCACATGACCTCACCTCTTTTTAGATCATGTGACATTCTGCTCTTCCTTATCATGTGATCTTTGACTGGCCCCTAATTTATTAGGACTCAGATGATCTAACCTAAACTCTCCATAATCTCTATATAAACTATATCTTGTAGTTATCTGTTTCCCAGTCCAATTCACTTATATAACTCTTCTCATGGGGCCTTGTACTCTTTTAAATACTACTCCTTCTCTGCATTTGCTGACTTCATCCTTATTATCAGCTGCTTTTTCTCTTTGCTGTTCACACCTATGTATTCAACCTCATCATTATCATCACCATTTACATTGACAACACCAACTGTCAACTCCTTGTTACTGTTTCACTTGCCCAATCAATTGTCTATCAGTCTAAAGGTCTTGTCTGGTTTCACTTAAATAGGACTATCACAAAGCCCAGCTCCCCATTGCCCTTTCCAAATGTTACATGTGCTCTCACTTCCTCTATAGATATGAACACTGATAGGAAGTGAACACCTTTGAGTTTTTCCAACTCTTTCATCAACCAACACTATCCCTACCAAATGTTAACCAGATAGCACTTGGTTCCAACTTTGTCAACATTGACCAAAACAACAAGAAGTTTTTATTTCCACTCCTCACTCTATCATCCTGGTCGAGCAGCTAGCTCCTGTTGAACCCATTTAGGTACTAGAACCTGCTGCTCCTACTCCATGTCCCTATTGGGTTAAATGTGCCCATCAACATAAGTACATCCACCCTAGGTCTGTAGTTTCTGGTTATGAATTTCTATTCACCCCTCTATCCCTGTAACCACCTTTGCTGCCCTTTTCATTATGCATAATGTCAGGCAACCCTGGCAACCCACCTTTCAAACCCACATGGCAGGACATTTGTAATGCCATAAACCAGATGCAGCAAACAAGCCTAATGCTCCTGCAGCAGCAACAGTTGCAACCATCTGCTGCTGCTGCTGCTCCTCCCATTGTCATTCCAAACTCTTCCATTCCTATCGTCATTAAAGTCATCATCAAACTAGGCAACTGGGATGGTAATTGCTTCACCTCTCACAGTTGATGGGTCTGCATCAAGATGTGGGTACAATGCCATAACACACTGGACAAATGGCAATGGTCAGCTGCTATCCTCTTACACATGACTGGCAAGGCTGAGAATTTTGCTTGGTTAATAATGGAGAAGTACCACTGTAGAATGAACAACTCCAGTGAATGGCCCAAATGGGCTGATCTAAAAAAGGAGGTCAAGGATTTCTTCTGAATAAATGTTTTGAAGGAAGATTTCTACCATAAGCTCATCATCAACAATTTGAAAAATTGGCAAAAGAAAGCCAATAAGTTAAAAAAGAAGTTTGTCACAATGAGAATAGAGCATAGTAGCAAACTGCTCTAACAAAAGGCCACATCTCACTATACAGAGGTAGGCCTACAGCTAGGCAGAGGGGCCCCTATGAACACTTGTGCCATTCAACAACAAGAGATGTGCAAGTGTTACAACTGTAACGAAATAGAGCACCTCTCAGCCAATTGTAAGAAACCTTGTTACCCTCATGGTTGCCCCATCTTCAACTCTCTTACAGGTCACATCAAATTTATACTACTCTGTTCCCAAATCTGTAATATCCCACTTGCACCTACTATCTCTATCACTTCTATTTCATCCACACCTGCCCCTCTAACAAATGCCCTGAATGAGAGAGGAAGTGTAGGCATTTTACCTGGATATGTTCGAAACAAAGGCACAGCAGCTGGCTGCCGAAGGACTTAAGGAAAAAGGCAGGGCCAAGTGAATCTGGGAGGTACTCATTTAGCTAAGGATAAAATTTCTTTATGTTGTTGTTGTTGTTGTTTCTATAACTATTTCGTGGTCTTAGGGGAGATGGACAGTCAGGTAGATAATGTAACCTCACTGAACAATTTTGCTAGTTATGATATCACCTCTAAAGGAGTGTCTCCTAGGAGCACGGCACCAAAACTAAAAAATAGTGTGCTTAATTCTCCTAATTCAGACAAATCTTTCTTTTTAAAATCCTCCCCTACTAACGTTAACCTTAGGATAGAGGAGAATTCAACATTTCCACTAACATTTTCTTTCCGACAAATAAATGACAAAACACAACAGAAAAAGTATTATTCAACTTAGACACTATTCAAATCTTTCTCAATAAAAAATGGGTATACACTGAGCAACAAAACTGTTGCAATGTTTGGTAGTTTTATATTGTTTGCAATATACAAAGTCAGGGTGTGGGAATTACAATAAAGTAGATAAATTTGGTTTTCTATGGTGCCTTTGGTCATGTGATTTGGTGTAGAGAATATGGAGATATGGCTATTTTAAGTTGGTTATGTCATTGCAACAGTTTTGTTGCTGATATTAAGAATATCATAAACTAGTATGAGGTATAGACTCCTTTGGCCTTGATCACCTCCTGAACTCTCTTGGGCATGCTCTCAATCAACCTTTGACATTCTGCAACCTCTATCTTCTCCTACTCCACTTGTACTCTTTCCCAGAGTTCTGTTATCCTCTTTGCTGACTCTGGATACTCTGCTAGCCTTCTTTTAAGAAGAAACCATAGATATTCTATGGGATTAAGGTCCGGAGACTGAACTGGCCACACCATAACCTCAAAGCCATGCTCAGCAAACCACTTCTTGGCCCTTTTGCTAGTGTGTTTAGGATCATTGTCCTGCTGGAAAATAATATCATGTGGAGTTTTACTAAAATACTCTAGGGTTTGCTGGAGTTCATCCTCCATAATCTGTAGGTAAAGATCAGTATCCATCCTACCATCAATTTTGCATGCCAATCCAATCCCTTCCCATGTCATACAACCCCACATCATCAGAGAACCCCCTTCAAACTTGACTGTTCCTTGTACCAATCTATCACTTAGACCCTCCCCTGCCTTTTTCCATGCCCATCTCTTTCCATCTGACCCAATACAATTAATTTTGGTTTCATCTGACCATATAACTTGTTTCCAGTCCTCTACAGTCCAGTGCTGATGACTTTCTGCAAAGTCCAGTCTAGCCTTCTTATGCGCAGCAGTAAGGTGAGGACATTTCTTCTTTACTACAGCCTTCATGCCTGCTTTCTTCAAATGACAATGAACAGTCTGGGAAGAGAGGGTATGGTTCTTGACATCTTGAAGGGTCTTGGTAACCTGGACTGCATTTTCAGCCTTTCCAGTCCCAATAAGGCGAATGGTATGACACATATCAGCAGGTGTTATAATGGTAGGACAGCCACCAGAGGATTTAGCCAGATTTGGACAAAGTTTAGAGCGAATTCTACTGATGGTTAAGTGGTGTACACCAGTAGAATCAGAGATTTGACAAGTAGATTGACCCAAATCCAAGAAAGAGATGATTTGGTTGATTTGAGTAGTAGAAAGGGATTTCATAATAGTGGTAGTATATCAAGAGTGGTGTTGTGGTGTATTTATGTTGTGTTGAACTTATTATAGATCACATGACCCATTGCTTGTGTCAGAACCTATCAGAACATATCAATTTTGAACTTTGCTAGGTTAGCAACAAAACTGTTGCAATAACATGACCAACTTAAAATAGCCATATCTCCATATTCTCTACATCAAATCACATGACCAAAGGCTCCATAGAAAGCCAAATGTATCTACGTTGTTTCGTGTGACTAATGCTAAGCGTAATTCCCATGCCCTGACTTTGTATATTGCAAACAATATAAAACTACCAAACATTGCAACAGTTTTGTTGCTCAGTGTAGTTATTCAGTATACCCATCAAAAAATTATCTCTTCCTTATTCTATTTCTAATGCAGATGGCTCCACTTCTTCTTATGAACAAATAACAAGATTACATCTCTATTGTATTGTTATACCAGGGTCACTTTAAAGGAGTTGACACCTTGGTTACTAGTCTTGATACTTACCATATCTATCTAGGCTATGACTAGTTCAAACACCAATCCCCTCATCAACTGGATTGACAAAACAATTAATTTTTGCTGCTGCATGTGCAACTGCATAACAATCAATGCAGCTGGCCTTGTTTACAGGATCTGAAATCCATCTATACATTCCATCAAGGAGAGCCTCACTGAAAAGGTACCTTCCCAGTACCACAAATTCCTTGACATTTTTAGCAAAGAGGAATTAAAATAGATGCCAGTCCATAAATTATGGGATCACACTATTGATCTAAAACCCAATTTCATATCAAAGAAGGGTCGCATTATTCCTTTTTTCGACACAGAATTGGATGAGGTTCAGAACTTCATAATGTCTGAGCAAAAAAAGGGCTACATTTTCCCTTTCAAGTCTTCTCAAACAGCTTTTGTATTTTTTATCCCAAAAAAGATGGGTGAAAAACATCTCATCATAGACTATTGGTATTTAACCAAAGGTACAGTAAAAACTCATACCCTCTTTCACTCATTTCTTCACTTGTTGATCGCATAAAGAGTGCTAACAAATTCACTTGTCTTAATCTGAGATGAGGCTACAACAATATCTGCATCAAAGAAGGTGATGAGTGGAAAGCCATGTTTGTAATGCTGCTGGGTGCCTACAAGCCCATTATTATGTATTTTGGAATGACTAACTTCCTACCAACATTCCAACAAATGATGAATGATATCTTCAACAATATGTATACCATTATCATTGTCTATCCAGATAATATGTGTGTTTTTACAAAAAACAAATACAAAGAAGAACACTCTGAGGTTGTCAAGGAAGTTCTCCACAGTCTTCACAAGAATGACCTTTACACAAAACCTGAAAAATGTGTATTTAATGCTGATAAAGTTAACTTTTTAGGTATGACAGTCTCTGCTGATGGTGTTGGTATGCAACCAAAAAAGGTCAACACTATCCTTAACTAGCTGGCACCTACTAAATTAAAACAACTTCAATCTTTCCTGGGACTCTGTAATTATTACCAATGTTTTTATTAATCATGTTCAGAGTGGCTATGAAGTTGCTCTAATTTGGCTCTGATTTGATTCTGATCCTGTAAATTCATTGTGGATGACCTAATTGGAGTTTCAAAAACATGTCACCTGTACGACCAACATCTTCATCATTCTGCTCACCTACAAACCCTTGCCCATCCCTTCCAAATGGACTCAACATTCTAGCAAATGAGGAGGAAACTTCTAGCCAAGCCTCAAACACAAGTGATGACTTTTTCTGGTGGGACCAATACTCAGAGCAGAGGAAAGGGCTGTAGCAAAGCTCAGCAAGCCCACCAAGAAGTGACTGGAGTGGCACCAGATCCATCTTCCACAGCTTCAGTTCCACAACTCCCAAATATTACTTGGAATGAATCTCATGTCCAAGAACTTGTGTCTTGGCTTGTAACTTGCCCTGCTGACCAGCATGTACTGTACCACTACTGCAATCAACCTGGATCTCCCCCCCCCTCTTCCTCAAATGAGCAACCTTTTGAACAACAGAAGAAGGATATCTATTCTGCAATTGCAAAGCATATATTCAATGGCAAGGATCCTGAATACTCAAAAGATCCTGATCAGTTCACAGCATCTGTGGGCAACCACTTGACAGCATATGTGAATATTCCAGTTGGTTCCCTCCTTCTAACTAGTTGTTGTATTTACCATGAAAAGTAAATATTGAAAGTGGTATTGCTGCTTTAGGCAAACTAGGGTTGGCATTCATCCAGATGATTCAAACCCAAATCTTTTGAGTCTGTTGTTGATTACATCTGTTACTACATCATGCTACAAATCCTCTCACAGGTCAGGTCCAATCTGAATTTCCTCACTATGAAGAACTTGACCAGATCTGATGAGGAATATCTGAATTCGACAGCAATCTTGTTTCATCTGATCCTAACATTGATCATGCTCAAAGCTTGTTGTTACTCATATAGAATAAAAAGACCACTATAGCTTCATCAGAGGAGGACTTGGAGGTGAGTCCAGTTGATGTTGATGAGGTAGTACCAGAGCCTAAGAATATGGACAATGGACCTCTAATTCATGATAATAATTATGAACACGAGGAGCAAGATCTTACTGGTATGTTATAGTTCAGGACCCATACGCTATGCTTTTCATTTTCTTCACCTAATCATACTTAACAACTTTCACTTTCGTAGTCACGTGACCAAGTCACCTGACTTACTCCTTTTTTAGATCACGTGACATTCCACTCTTCTTCATCACGTGACCATGGGACATCATGTGACTTGAGTCCAGACCCAGTCCAGACTCTCGTCTTATCTATGATGTCACGCCTTGTGGTTATCTTGCGTTTCCCTCATATTTCCTTATCATCGACTTTCCCTCAACGGCCCTCAAGTATTTAGGACTCAGACGACCTACCCTAAACTCCCTTAGTGTCATATATATACTGTTCCCTCTCGTCGTCTTTTCCTTAGTCCTATTCACTTGTCTACTCTCCCTTGGGGGCCTGGACACTTTGTTTACCACTCCTCTTCACTACCATTACATTGTGCCGTCTCATCCTCGTTATCGGATGCTACGTCGTTACTACATTTCAATACCATCATCATCAGTTACTATCTCGCTCGTCGTCATCTACGACACCGACTCCCAAACCGTCGTCTCTATAAGTTCCCTCGTTAGTCCTGTGTTTACATGGGTCTAACTCGTCCAAGTCTTCATCCGGTTTCAGGTAGGCTTATTGAGGATAACAACATGCAAGTAGATGATGGCAGTTGGTTGTTGGATGATGGGGTTCAAGATCAAGATATTTGTGATAATGATAGGCTAATAATATATGCCAATATACTAGCATCGTCATGATACCATGATTTTTTTTCTAGTTCACAAAGATACCAAGCACATCAACTCATGCTATAACATCCTTTGCTAACTCAGAACCTAGGCCATTGAGGATGTCAAAAAGTGCTGGAAAGATAAAACACCATTCTAGGATGGCCACTCAGCTTTTTGTCAACAAACCCTCTATGCACCCTCCATATTCAAGTTCAGCTCAATCCACTATCAGCCTCCCCTCTACGACCATCCCTCTAGGAGCTGCTGGCAGTACCTTAGCTATGAAAATGGCTAGTTCTATCTCTGCATACATCAAAAATAATATATATGAGAAGCTCAGTGACTTCATGCAAGAGTCATCTGGAGGAAGTGGATGGTTAGTGCACCCATCATTATGTTGCACAGCTGCCCTACCTATGCAGCAACTTACTAGTATACCTCATCCTTGCTAGTATTCACTCCCTTCATTGTTGTCTAGATTGTCACATTTAAAACAAAGTATATAACATATTGTCTCACTATTCAAGTGTTTCTAGGTGTGTAAAGAGATGTGTCATCAAGTTAGCATGAAATGCTTGCCCTGGTGTTCTATCAGGTACATCCACAACAACTGGTGCTGATGGGCAACATGGTTCTCCCCCCTCTCATCTAGCCCAGCCTATTGTTTTTTCAACACTCAACTTCTCTTTGAAATGGATAATCATATTGTGGAGGATTATACAGAATTAAATCCAATATGACACAATTTTCATGTCTTTTTGTAACCACATAACTAAACAAAGTTCATGTAGGGATTGAAACCTTCCCTTTAAGATGGTGAATGCATGTTCTATATGCACACAAACCTTGAAAAATGATGATAAATAAATCTATTGGTATGGATAACTTGAAGGTGCACATCTTTGATAAATATTTATTGTATACATTCTTTGACCATGATAGCCCCCCCATCCTTGTTGCCTTAAACAGTACAACACACCATGTTTGGGTTAGATAGGCACTATTTGCCCATATCCAGTGGTTTAAAGGTATCATCTGTTCAGGATCTTGTGCAACACATGTTCTGAGGAAGGCATATACATCATGCACACTCCTAGGGTGGCTAAGATCATAGTTGATAACATGTAGGTTGTGTAGCATAATAACTAGCTGTCAAACTGAGCTTAGCATGGTCACTGGGGATTATAAACAGAAAAGGTACATACTTTGCAATTTAATGAATATGTTGATTTTCTATCATAGAACATCTCTCCATAACACCCTGGTTTCTGAAATAATAGAATGAAGGAGCCATCAGTGGCAAAGATGCCATTCCTCCAACCAGGGCAAGTTCATTCCTGTACAAAGGCACGCAAAAGCTTCACATCCGCTGAGTCAATAGGTGGAATGTTGATATATTTGCTATAGTAGCTAAGGAGGGCAATCATGACATGGTGCATGCAATTAATCACCGAGCCCATGCTGACCCCTGCCCATTGCCCCACATCCTCAGGTGATACACTATAGTATTCCTATAATGTCCTGCCTGATTCAAGAAGACGGTATGTTGGATCAATACCGGAAGTTGCAAGTTGTGTGAGCCTGAGTTAAATATTTCGTGTTCATGAATCTTGTTAATGATGCAGTCAAATACCTTTGAATCCATTTGTATTTTTTTATAGAAGAGATGTGGCCAAAATACAGCAAAATGTTCCAGGAGATGGAGCTGTGCTTGTTGAGTACCTTTGGGAGCTTGAGTTTGGGTTTTCCATCTGTGCTAGTCAGATTTTCTTATTCACCTTTCAAAACTCCTTCAGAAATGAATGTGATAGCACACTTCAACTAATAAACAATTCATCAGTGAAGTTATAAGAATACAAAGTGACATACCACTGCTGCTACTAAGGCAATTACACCTTCACCATTCTTTTTTACAATTATTGCAACCATGTCCCAACCAGGAACCTTAGCATATGTGGTGACATTGTTGAGATGTATTGATGCAATAAGTTCCAAGAGGAAGGGCAAAAGGTACATTCCTCCAGACTCCAGGTTTTCAGAGTCATCTTGTAAGAAGCAGTACTTGGACCATAAATATTCCATAGTTGTACATATATCATTCTCAAGACTGGTAAGGAAATTGATTATTATTGTGAGGACAGTCAAACCAAAGCCATTTTGCCACTTGCTCAGGTGCTGGAGTGTCTACAGGATCTGTTATTTAGTATATAGCACCATTGAATAAGTAGACTTACAATGGATAACTAATCCTATTGTAGTGACATAATATTTAACATTGGAATATATAATATTAAAGATCATCTGCAAGGCAGCTATGAGTTCTTCGTTGGGGATGTTCCACACATTGCTTTACATGTTGCACCAAAGTGTTATAGTAGAGATAAAAGTTCTAGACTAGCAAAAATTGATGGGAACTGACAGATCCTTGTTGGTATATTCATGATGCTTCTTGATAGCATCAATGATATAACTTGACAAGACCAATACCCTCTGAATCTATGACTAAAAATTCAAGATATTTGGGCAAGTCACAAAGCCAATTTTCAAATAATAAAGCCCTTCTTCCCAAAATCATTTCTGTTCAGAGGCTAATTTGTTCTTTTGAAGAATCAGAAGAACAACCTAATGTTGTTTACAACTCTCTGGTAGGAAATTACAAAAGACAAAGAAGAAGAGTTGCTGAGAAGAGTGAACAATAATGAAAAACTCACCACTATGTATAGAAGTAAACTTCTTTTAAATTTTATTGTTTCCTCTTCTTAGCCTTGTTATCACATTTCTAATCATTCATATCATACCATTCATATGTGCAAAGAGAAATTCTCATAGAAAGAGGACTTATGTTAGACATCTACATAACTAATCCTCATTATTTCAATACATTATTTTATGAATGTTTTGAAGAATTTTCTTGGAAAGCTTTACCTATGCATTATATAGGGACACCATATGAAGGTTCCTGAACGAAAATAAAGTGAAAGCTTTATTGGGACCGAAGATTCCAGGAATCCTTTGGATGTAATTGAAAGCTTTGCCACTTTCATTCCTAGATTATCACATATTGAAAATCTAGATCATCTCCAAGGACACGATCAGGAACATAAGTCACAAGGCATGGGAATTGGGTTAGAACATGCAGGCAATGCACCATTCTCCCTTCATTTGACATTCTGATTGCTGACAAAGGCTTCATAGAAATACTTTTATTCTAAATGGCTGCTCTTACTACCTTCACTGACTTCAAAGTCAACAACATTTTTCTTAACTATATCCCTGTCCTTAAGGGACAGTCCATTTACCTGATCTGATCTTAACTGTTATGTTTCTTCTTTTTCTTTATACTTCTTTTCTTCAGATGAGGACTGACCTCACTGACACCTGTACTCGTTCTATGTTGACCTTTCTTTTGAACTCATACTTGACTGTTTAGGCTCCATCAAGTATTCCTCACCTTCTGCTTACTCATTGTTGCTTACTCATTTGCTGATGCCATTGCATCATTTCCTTCTCTCTATCTTTAACTCCGTTGACTAATCATTCTCTCCGTTTCTATTCATTTCCTTCCGATTAGTTATCCCCTCTTGGCCTTAGTATATAAACCCTTATATACTTGCATATATTCCCCATGCTAGTCTTACCTGAACTCCCATCTGAGTTCCTAGCTTTAATACATTGTTCCTCCTTTCCTCGTCCTCTGGATCTCTCTAAGTCATTGCCCTACTTCTGAGTGGGTGCTCTTGTCTTAAACTTGTCTTGATGGCTATTGTTGTCAAACTCCAAGCCTTACCTTTGTGGTAGTGGCCTGTCACCCTGGTTATAAGATCTCCTCTAGAAGTGGCATAGGAGTGCATAGTAGTGTTGAGTTTCAATATTCGAAGTCAGAACTATCAAATAAGATGATGGAAAATGATCTGATGGTGGCACTAGACTGCTATAAGAAGCAGTGGTATGGTGGTGCAGCAGTAGAGTGTGAGTGATAAAATAATAAGCTAGAGCTACACAATGTGGGTGACAGCAACTGTTCCTTGGGTTCCTTTTATAAAAAGGGGCAAAACAATGGAGGATTCCTTCTTCTTGATTATAGACACTGAGATCCTCGAAGTGTGAGCAAAGGGGCTAGATGGTGACTAGACTAGGTCTTACTATCAAGCTAGTTATGCAAGATAGTGATGAAGGTATGCTAGGGAATGTTGGAGATAGTGACTAGAGAAATTCAGCAGCAGTGAGAAGAGTAGTCTTATTCTAGTGAAACAGCCAACCCCTTACCAATGGAGCAAGCACTTACTAGTTAAGCTAAGAGCCTTAGACTGTGAGTGTAGAGTTGGGAGAACTCTAAGAGAACAAGGTTGGGGTTTTCTATAAGTGGCAGCAAGCCTTATATACTATTCCACTTGTATGTACATATTTGATGTACTAGAACTGTACAGTATCTATATAAGAATATGCCCTTGACTCATGGTGCAAGGCAGTGCTAGTAAGGCTGTGCCAAATGCTGTACAAGCTGTGTTTGCTATATGGGCTATATGAGGCTATAAGCAGAGATTAAGGAGGCTGTGTGACATGCAACTATAATCTAGTACAGCCTTCAGATAAGATCTTTTGGTCTATGTGCTAGTCATATAACTGGTTTAGGGCAGGCTTCTAGTGGACTTTTAGATGGGCTATGATGGTTGTGGTTGGAGATAGGGCCCTAGCTAGTAAAGAAAGTGGCCATAGTAAGTCAGGAAAAATAGGGAAAAATAAAGGGAATGTAACAAAGATCATTTCACACAATGAGATTTGCATGGAGATAGATATATCTATGTGCATTATTAAAAGAGTGCTTGCTTATTTTCAGACACATGGACGATCCTAGACCTTCCATTAGCAAACTCAGTAGAGGAGATGGGAGATAGAGGGAAATAAAAAACAGCAAACAGACATCTATGAGATATTAATGGTGAGATATGTGATAAAATTGTCTGTCTCAGCTTGTTCTGATGCAACATTATAGTTTCTTCTCAAAGCCATTTCTTGACCTAATATAATGGCAGTAAACATAACTAAATTTTATATTTTCTTCAATGTTAATTAACAACACACTTCATTCAGATGAAGGAGAAAAACCTAGGGCCTACACATGCTATAAAACCAAGAAACAGAAAGCACCAATTCAGGTCTCAATCTGAATCAAAGTTGATGCCACTCACTATCAAGCCTCCACTTATACTACCTCCATCTTAGACTAATACACTCAAAGCTATGCAAGAGAACAAATACAAATGTCTCAACTACTCTCCCTCTGATTTCATGCCCTACCAGTCAGATCTGAAGCAAGCTTGTAAGTGTGATGATAGATATTTAGTCTCATATAAAGATAGATATGGATAAGAATGAAAGTGAGATTGAGGAACACTTTGACCTCAACTTCATTAACAATAGAGACTGAGACCCAAATGGATCTGACTCAGGTGAGTCTAATGAGATGGAATGCTGTATTCAAGCAGCACTGACACAGATTCAGAAATTCTAAGAAGTGAGCATTGCCAGAGGAAAAACAAATAGATAACCTAACTTGCTTCAATGAAAACTGTGCCATAACCCAAAGGATGTGAGCCATACAATCCTGAAATGTGTTGTAAGTCCTAACTTCTATCATAATATACCATACTCACCTTGTCTTTTTGACTAGCTTTTGTAATCTAATGTGCTACATGGTTTGTTGAGATGGTACCAATTCCCCATTCATAATACCCTCTGGAGTCTCACTCCCTGATCTCTGCACAGCTGTTGCTAAGAAACTTAGTATCTTTCCCAATTGTGTCATTCTTTGGTACCAGCTGCATTCTAATAAGATGATGGCATTACTTTTATGTAGACTAGTAACAAATTTGATCTTTTTAAGAATTGATTATGAGCACTCATTGTTATTGGACTCGCTACAATACACTTGGACTCACTTTACAAACAATCTTCTTATCTTATCTTATCAGATAGCATCACATGACCTTATCTATACCATGTGACTTGGACTGACAATCTTATCTATTATCTACCCCTAGGTACATCACGTAACCAAGCATGTGACATGATGACATCATAGGTCTGGGCCTGTCTAGGCAATGATGTCAGCATATGTCATACCTCATGTCCACCTCATGGACTACCTTCTATACCAGCCCTTAACTAGAGTACACACCTGCCCTTAACCATCCTCTTACATATATATACCACATTTTGTACTCTAGATATCCCTCAGTCTATTCACTTGGTTCTTACCCGGTTCCCCACGTTTGAACTGCCTAAGCACTATAGTGGAGGGCTACCTTCCCTCTTGCCAGTTATGCTACTGTAAAAGACACTCTCCGCACGATGATCCCACTGTACTCCTCACTGCTTTATCTATGACCTTGATGGTCCTCTCATTGACATGTCACATCACAGCAGTGCTCCATAACACTCATTGTAACACCATGCCTCACCAACAGAAAGCCATCAACATGCCCATTAAGAATGTTATTGCATACTTTGAGGCTATGAGTGTTGATGACCAAAGTACTAGTAATAGTAATATAGGAAGTTTGGACAAGGAGCATGCTGCTATACATAGTATTGTCATTCATATGGTTACTAGAGTACAAATATGTAAACAGTGATAGGTGGCAAAGCAAAAGCTCCAAACATAGCAGCATCCAATACCCTCAAGGGAGCAAATGAGCATGAAGAGATGGTTGGAAAGCTGCATGAATATTGGACATGCTACTGGCATTCAAAAGGGCCTGAAAGCATAATGTATTGTTATTCTCTGGCAGAGGGCAGTTTTTGCTACATGCTTACAAATTCTAACATAAAGTTATGGATGGCAGAAATAGTCAATGACAGTAATTGATGACAAGGCCTCCCTTCAATTCACCTTCACAATGCAAGGCCTCACACCTGCACCACCCCAAATGCCATTTTTGCCCAGTAGCTAGACTTGGATTTCAGTCATCACCAAATGGGATCATCTATCTAGGTGAGGCTGTACCATATGCTGGCTAATTCACCATGAAATCCTCCTGCTGCATACCAAGGCCCTGGTCAGATACTACCTACACATTCATAAATCTCAGCAACTTAAAGACTTACTGCTGAGTTGAAACATAACACCCAATGGCATGTTGAGAGGTACAACTTTATCTGGGAACAAAGGGCATTCTTCGTCTTCATTTTGACTCAATATCAATATATCTGAAATCTTAGACATTATCTTTTGGTTCAAATTTCTTGATTGCCACAACCTATGCAATAAAGATGGCATTACATTTGTGCCATTTGGGATGCTCTAAATGACAGAGGTTTCACTCATTTATTCCAACTGATGCCCTCAGTTGTTTAGCCCTCCTATCTAGAAGAATGGCTAGGAATCAATTAAAACAGGCATTACAGTGATAATTATGCAGTACCTCCTAGTTGATTTGAATGCTATCAATATCCCTGAGGGAAATGATCATTCCCTCAAGACAGTACTTAGATCTATGGTAGTGTTCATGTACTTTATATGTTAGAAATGTTATATATTCAATGTTGAGACTGTCAAGTACAGGACATTTTTCACCATGCAAGACATGAAGCCTATATATATTACTATGTCAGCAGAGCCATAGTCCAAAGGTGGGATACTGAAAAAGTCTTTAGACATAGCTAAGTTAGGTGAACCAAGGCCTGAAATCTACCCTCACTAATGTGTTAGAGTTATGTTGTGCATCTGCAAATTTTGACTACTATGCCATATTGTGGCACATGTTTGTTGTTATATCTTTAACATATATATATATAGTTGGAGTTCCACAATCAGCACTTTCTTTAGTTCTAAATGTGGATTCCAGGTATGTGTACTTCACAGTATGTGCAATCTTTACTTCTGACTATGGACTCCAGCTGTGCAAATCAGCTGTTTAACATGTTATGAGCCCTGCACTCTAGTTGCATCAACCCCACTCAGCTCATTGTTCTACAATAAAAACTTCTCACCTCCATAACTCATTTCCTATTTTTCCTCTTTGCTTCCTATCTCTCCTCTTTGTACCATGTCCTCAGAACACCAATTCTACTCATATTGCATCCAGTCACTCACTGAAACCAACTACAGTGACTCCAAAAAGTGTTACAATGTTTGATACTTTTGAGTATAGGTAGAATAACATTTGATAGTGTGGGAATTACACTTAGCGATAGTGGAAGTGTGGGAGGTATATACCCTTGGCTACCAAACAATCCCTGGATCACGTGATTTGGCTCACAGGGTGGGAAGATATGATTATTTTAAAGAATATATCTCATTGTAACACTTTTTGTACTTTTGAGATAGACAGTATAAATCTATTCAAATGATAGAATAGTTCTTGATTCTCAACCATTATCATCATGAAATCTCTCTCTATTACCCAGAAAAACACTATTCTTTCTCAACTTGATGCTGGCCACTCAGTTCGCTCTATCTCATCCTCCACTGGTGTCAGCACTGCTACCATCTCCAGACTTTGTTCCAAAGAGCGTTCTGACTTGCAAAAGTCTATTAGAGGCCGTCCATCCAAGCTTTTCTCCTTCAACATTTGCCATACCATTCATCTCATCACATCTTAGAAGGCTGAGAATGCTGTCCAGGTGACCAAAACACACTCTGGAATCATCAATCAACCTCTCCATCCCAACACCATTCATCTCCACTTGAAAAAGTCTGGCATGAAGGTTGTAGTCAAGTCCAAATGTCCTCTACTCTCAGCCAAGCATCGCAAGGCCTGTTTAGACTTTGCCTATGCCCATAGGAATTGGACTATGAATGATTGGAAGAGAGTAGTATGGTCTGATGAGACCAAAATCAATCACTTAGGGTCAGATGGACGCAAATGGGCATGGAAAAAGTCAGGTGAGGGGCTCAGTGACAGATTAGTAGAAGGAATCGTCAAGTTTGGTGGTGGTTCTATGATAATGTGGGGCTGTATGACTTGGCAGGGAGTTGGATTTGCCACCAAGATTGATGGTAGGATGGATGGGGATCTCTATCTCCAAATTTTGAGAGATGAGCTCCAGCAAACCCTTAACTATTATGGGCTCAATCCTCCTGATACCATCTTTCAGCAAGACAATGATCCAAACACACCTGCAAAAAGGTCAAGGAATGGCTAGAGGAGCAGGAGTTTAGGACTATGGTCTGGCCTACACAGTCTCCAGACCTTAATCCCATTGAACACACTTGAGGCTACCTCAAAAGAAGACTTGCAGAGCATGAACATTCTCCTAAGGATATTTTAGAGTTATGGGAGAGAATTTAAGTGGAGTGGGAGAAGATATTAGTAGAGGAGTGTCAGAATTTGATTGAGAGTATGTCTAGAAGGATTCAGGCAGTGATTAGAGCCAAAGGAGGATATAACAAGTATTGATTTTGTACAAATACCCTAGCCTATCTCAAAAGTACAAAAAGTGTTACAATGACATGTCTGCTTTAAAATACTCATAGCTTCCCATCCCTTGGGCCATATCACATGATCCAGGGACCATTTGGTAGCCAAGGGTCTATACCTGCTATGCTTCCACTATAGCTAAGTGTAATTCCCATGCTATCAAATGTTATTTTACCTACACTGCAAAAGTATCAAACATTGTAATGCTTTTTGAAATCACTGTACATTACATGGAGTGAAGAAATAAAGGCCCTCTTTCCTCTAAAAAAGGTCTCTGACATCTTGTAGACAGCAAAGAAATGCTTCCTACTATTGCTGGAGCTGACCAAACTACTTGTAATGTCCAGTAGGACAAGGCTGCAGGTGAAGTAATAGTAAACATTGCCTCAGACTAGTGAGTCTACATCTGGGCTAACCAAAATGACCCCAGCAAGGTCTGGACTGTACTAAAGAAGGTCTTTGTTCTACAGAAAGCCAGCAGTGGTTTTGTTGCTTATGATGAGTTCTTTGGCATCCAGAAATGTGCTGAGAAATCCCTGCCTAATCTAGCTGCCAGAATTAAGGAGTCCATGCTACAGATCAAAGATTTCATACCACCTCATTTAACATTCACACACTAGACAATGAAGTGACTTTCATGGTGATATTTGTGCCCTTGCACTCAAATACTGAAACCAAATGGGAACCTTTATGAGCGAGGATAGCCTAGGACAATAGGCTGAAAGCGCAAAGATATAGAGACAATGGTCTGAGAGTGTGTCGATGAGCATGTGTAAGGTGATAACAAAGTATTCGAATGGGATATCAACCACATAGGCAAAGAGCATCCAATTACAAGGATAAGATGGCAATTGCTTGGGTAGGAATCAGGAGTGGTATTCAAGAGTAAAAGGCCCCCAAGGGAGAGAATACAAATAAATAGGACTAGGGAACAGACAATAAGTAGGTACAGTATATATAGGAAACTAAGGAGCTTTAGGGTAGGTTGTCTGAGTCCTAAATGATTGAGGGTAGGTGTGAGACATAGAATGTGAGAGAAGGAAAAAAGCAAGATAAAGGAAATGTGCAGAAGGCAAGGTGTCTGTGTGGTATGACCTTATAGATAAGACGAGAGTCTGGACTGGATCTGGACTCAAGGTCATGTGGTTCCCACAGTCATGTGCAGAGATCACATGATAAGGAAGAGTGGAATGTCACATGACTGCAAAAGTGAAAATATGTTAAGTACATTGAGTGAAGAAAAATGAAGAATGCAGCATATAGGTCCTGAACTATAACACTACCCCCTATTCACCAGCTTCAAGGTCCAGCCTCGAGTTGGTGAATTCCATATAGGAGGGACTGAAAGGAGAGAAGAGAAATGTAAATTGTTCCAGAGAGATCTCACAGATAGGGCATGGTGCTTAGAAGCATGAAAGTCGTTGATAGCGTCCTGTGCGTGTTTCAGATTGACAGCAGGTTCCCAGGTGCAATCCACCTTGTTCTATTCTTTCCAATGGATGAGGTACTGTAATTTTCCGCAGTAAAGACGTGATTGGACAATATAGTCCAATTCATATTTCTTATGACGATCTTCTATCACAGTGATGGCATTGGGTTTAAATATGTTTTGCCCAGCTAGTGGGGCTTTATATGGTTTTACGCAGGAAATATTGATGGTGGAATGAATAGATACAGTGGATGGAAGGATGAGGATAATGGCATTAGGAAGGGTGGTGAAGATATGATAAGGGCCAATAAACTTCTGTGTGAGTTTACAAGCAGGATAGGAGAGGGAGAGGTGATCCATGGGTAGCCAGATGAGATCACTGATAGAATATGTGGGGGCATTAGAGCGCTAGGATTCTTGTGCGTGCGACATCTGATCACAAGTTTTCTGTAGTATTGCTTTGATTTTATTATGGGAGTGATCAATTGTTTTTGTGAATGACCCCCCAGGAGTCACAGTGGAGGTTGTGGGTTCCAATCCCATGCAAGGCAAATAATTATGTATGACAGAAAATGGCGAGGTGCTGGTAGCAGTGGTGATGGCAGAGTTATGAGCGAACTGAGCCATTTTAAGCCAAGAAGCCCAAGAGTCCTGTCGTTTTGCAACGTAGGCATGTAAATAAGTGAGAATCTCCCGATTGACCTATTTTGTTTGGCCATCTGTCTGAGGATGATATGCGGTGAACAGCTTCTGCTGTATGCTGAGGACTTTACATAACTTCTTGGTAAACTCTGAAACAAATTGAGGTCCTCTATCAGAGAGAATAGTGTTAGGGAGTCCGTGGAGACACCATATGTGGTCTCAAGCTAAGTTCGAGGAAGAAGTGGTTTTCATACAAGGGAAAAGTATGATCTCTTTGTACAAATGGTCCACAACAACCCTATAGAATGAAAACCATTAGAAAGGGGAAGTCTGGTGACAAAGTCAATAGAAATGTCCTCCTATAGGTGGGAAGCAATAGGAAGGGGTAAAAGTTTTCCTACCAGTGGCTTTGACAAACCCTTTGTGAGGGAGCACACTTGATAGTGTTCTATGTAAGTACCAATGTCTTTGGCAATGCCCAGCCACCAGTAAAACTTTTTAATAGAGTGAATGGTGCGGTCAGGGCCAGGGTGGCCAGCAACTGGAGAATCATGAAAAATAGAAATGAGTTTGTTTCAAAGGGAAGGGGGCACAAAAACAATGCCATTAGAATTTCTGAAAAGCCTGTTCGTTGTGTAGTATTTGTATTTATTAACTGCATCAACGTTTAGTCTAGAAGATTCCATGCATAATTAGTTTCAAAATTGGGAGTGAGAGAAATGGAAGAAATGGCTTGTACTCCGATGGAGCCAAACCCTTTATCGTTTCATTCTGACTCGTCAAGAGTCTTCATTTCTAAAAGAGATGGGTTTTCTATTTTTTCAATAATTAGTTGAGTGATGTGGTCAAATTTGAAAATGTGAAAAGAGAAATCGGGGTGGTTGAAGAGAATTACACCAATTTCTCCCCGATAATCGGCATCAATGACTCCGGCTATGATGTTGATTTTATATTTGAAGGTGAGGCCTAAACGTGGTGTAATTCTCCCATAAGTTCCAATTGGGAGTTGGATCTTGACATAGGTGGGGATGAGTTTTTGATCGTAGGCGGAGATGTCAAGATTGGTGGTGGAGTATAGGTCGAAACCTGCAGTGGAAGAGGAGCCCTTTGAGGGTAAGCAAGCATCGGAGGAGGTTAGTTTAATAGGAATAGATAAATAAGAGGAGTGAAGAACATCAGAAGGGAAGATGGTGATGTTTTAATTTAATTTATTGATGGCATCACCATAGTCAGGGCGATAAGAGAGGGCATCGGCACATCCGTTCATGTTACCAGGTTTGTAAATGAGCATATAATTGAACTTTTGAAGGAGTTTGTGCCATTGTGCTTGGCAACCAGAGAGTGTTTGAGGCTTTTTCCAGTACTCAAGATTTTTATGATCTGTCCAAATCTTGACGTTAGCCTTTCCAATTAGATAATGTTGCCACTCCTCGAGAGCAAGTATAATAGCTAGCAACTTCTTGTCATAGACTGGGTAGTTACATTTGGTGGAAGAAAAAGAGTGAGAGAGAAAAGTGTTATAGTTCTGGACCTCACGCTACATTTTTCTCATTTTATTCGTCTCATCATACTTAGCACTTTTCACTTTCGCAGTCACGTGACCTAGTCACATGACTTGACCCCTTTTAAGGATCACGTGACTTTCTGCTCTTCTTCGTCACATGACCATGGGATAACACGTGACTTGAGTTCAGACCAAGTCCAGACTCTCGTCTATCTATGATGTCACGCCTCACGGTTACCTTGCTGTTTCCTCATGTTTTCTTATCTCTGTCTTTCCCTCACCGGCCCTCAACTATTTAGGACTCAGACGACCTACCCTAAACCACCCTAGTATCATATATATACCGTTCCCTCTCGTTGTCTTTTCCTTAGTCCTATTTACTTGTCTACTCTTCCTTGAGGCCTGGACTCTTGTTTACCACTCTATCTCTACCCATTGCAATTTACGCCGAATTCATCCTCGTCAATGGATGCTCCATTTGATTACCATCATCACACCCATCAGTAATCTATACAGTGTCATTCGCATCGAAGCCAACCTCGTCGCCCGTCGTCTCCTCGTCACTGTCTTCCTCCTTGAACGCATCTTCCCAGTTATCTTCATCTGAATATTCACTCGTCATCCTAAGTTAGGATTAACTCGTTCAGGTCTCCATCCGGTTTCAAAAAGTGTATGGGCACTATAACTTATCCTCCCCTAGGACCGATAATACCACACCAGTAGGGATATCGCTAGTGTCTGTTTCAACGTGCATGTCCTTGGTGGAGTCAGGAAAAGCCAAAAGTGGCGCAGTGGTGAATTGTTTTTTGAGCATATCAAACGTGTTTGTTGTGCCTCCCCCTAGGTGTATGGAATATTTTTCTTGGTGAGGTCATTTAGGAGGCAGGCAATCTGTCCAAAACTGTTAATAAACCATTGGTAATAATTACAAAGTCCAAGGAAGGATTGAAGTTGTTTTAACTTGGTGGGTGCCGGCCAATCAAGAATAGTGTCAACCTTTTTACATTGCATACCGACACTGTCGGCAGAGACAGTCATGCCTAAAAAGTCAACTTTGTCAGCATTAAATACACATTTTTCTGGTTTTGCATAAAGGTTATTCTCATGAAGTCTGCACAGAACTTCCTTAATAACCTCCGAGTGTTCCTTGTTGGATTTGTTTTTCATCAAAATACACATATCATTGAGGTAAACAATGACGATGGTGTACATGTCATTGAAGATATTGTTCATCATCTGTTGAAAAGTTGGAGGAGAGTTAGTCATTCTAAAATACATGACAACTGGCTCATAAGCTCCAAGTGGCGTTACAAACGCTGCTTTCCATTCATTGCCTTCTTTGATGCAGACATTATTATAGCCCTATCGTAGATCTAGGCATGTGAATTTATCTGCACCCTTAAGGTGATCAACGAGAGAAGAAATGAGAAAAAGAGGGTAAGAATTTTTTACAATACCCTCGTTTAAATACCTGTAGTCCATAATAAGACACTTTTCACACCTGTCTTTTTAGGGATAAAAAATACAGGTGCTGTTTGCGGAGACTTGGAGGGGCAGATATACCCCTTCTCCTGCTCAGAAGCTATAAAGTTATGGACTTCATCTAGTTTAGCGTCAGAAAGAGAAATTACCCGACCCTTTTTGGGTACAAAGTTGGGTTTAAGATTGATAGTATGGTTCTATGGTTTGTGGACCGGTATTTGTTTGAATTCTTCTTTGCTGAACACATTGAGGAATTTGTGGTACTAAGGTGGCACCTTTTCTGCAAGGTCCTCCTTGATAGAATGTATGGAGGCATTCCAGATGCTGTGGACAAAGTTTGCTGCATTGATCATAATGCAGTTGCAAGTGCAGCTACAGAAGTTGATTGTTTTTTCAACCCAGTCGATGAGTGGGTTGTGGCATTTAAACCAATTGTATCCTAGATAAAGTTTGTGAGTGCCCAAATTAGTTACCAAGGCTTCAATGCCTTCTGAGTGTCCCTGATAAGAAAGAATGATGGAGACATAATCAGTATTGTTGCCATGTGATGACGTTAAGCCATCGGCATTAGAAATAGAGTGAGGGAAAGATAATTTTTTGGTTGGAATACCTAGTGACTGTATCCATTTTTTGTCAATAAAAGTCTGGCAGGCGCCAGAGTTGAGTAAGGCCTTTTCTAATGTTTTTTGCCATTTTGTGTTATTTTGTAGTAAATATCCATGGCGATTTCAAATTTGTTGCTGTCGGGAATGATTCTGAGGTTAAAGTTAGCTAGAGAGGATTTCAAAGAAGAAAAAGATTTAATAGAGTAATTTTTATTTTTACCAAAAGAATTAAGTACATGTTGTTTTACTTCTGATGCCATGCTCACATTAGACACTCCTTCAGAAGGTGTAGAAAAACTAAAGACATTGGTCAATGAGTTTTTGTCAGCTAGCTCACCATCCATCTCTCCTAAGACTGCAAAACAATTATGAGAAGGGGAAGAAGAGGAAAATGTAAAAGAAGAAGAAAAGTTGTCCTTAGCCAAGTGAGCACCTCCCAGGTTCACTCAGCTTTCCCTTTTCCCTTAAGTCCTTCAGCAGCTAACTGTCATGCTTGTGTTATAAACATATCAAAGTAGAAAGCTTTCACTTCCTCTGTCTGCCATGGCGGGGCAGATGAGGGTGTTGGCAAAAGTGCAGAAGACAGAACAGGGGCGATGTTGGTAGTTGGGGTGAGCTCAATCTCATAGATGTTAGAGCGAGGCAATACAAAGCGAGTTTTCCCTGTGAGGGGGTCAAAAACAGGGCAGCCATAGGGTTTCCTTGGCTTTTTGCAGTTGCGGGAGAGGTAACCTATCTCCTCGCAATTGTAGCACTTGCATGTTTCTGTTTGTTGGACTGTGCGAGTGTCCATAGGAGCACCACAACCCAGTTGCAGGCCAACCTCCGTGTACCTTGGTTTAGCTTCCTGCCAAAGAGGGTAGCTGCTGTATTCCAACCGCATGTTGGTGAATTTTTTACCGAGGTCCACTACCTCCTTTTGCCACATTACAAGGTCATCTGCGATGGCAGGGTTCCGAATTGACAGCTGAAAGTAGATATTATAATCGAGCTTTTTCTTATAAGCTCGAAACACGCTGGTAGCCAGGGTGGAGATGCTGGCATTTATCCTATACACCTCAAATTGTTGGGTGAAGACCTCCACCGGCATGGAGCCTTGGCATAACTCCATGAACTTTTTATATGCTTCTTCCTTCAGCATGTCGATCTAGAAGAATTCTTCTACCTCTTTTTTTAGATCTGCCCAGGCGGACCAGCTGCCAGAGTTGTTGATACTGCTTTAATACTTCTCTATCGTCATCTAGGCAAAGGTTTTTTGGCTTTACCTGTCATGCGGAGTAGGACAGCTGCCACTTTTTTTGTCAATTGTCCAATGTATCGTGGCACTGGACCCACATTTCAATATGAATCCACTAAGATTGGAAGGTGGACTGGTTGCTGTCCCAGTAGCCTGGTTCAGCAATAAGTTTAGCAGGGAATGAGGAGGATGTGGCAGCATGAGTTGTTGGTTGTTGAAGAGAAAGGGATGTTTGTAGCAATTGTTGCATTTGCTGCATTGCGTTAAGGATATCCTGCCATGTAGGGGCAACCTGCAAATAAAGCAAATACAACTCCCATTGATAATACATAATGGAAGTGAGCAACTACATAATAAGTATCATGTAATGCAATATCTAAACTAGCATTTGATAATATTACTCCTGTTAACCCCTATTGTGAATAAAGCGCAGGGGGAGTGGTACCAGACATTCTTAATGGGGAAGGTGGGAGAGATGGTGAAGAAGGGACCAGGGACGCAGAATGAACACTGCTTGGTGTCCTGGTTCCTGTAAGTGACAATATTTTGGATGATGAGCTTTCTTAACTCAAGGTTGGTATTGGCGACATGCAGGAGCAAGTTTGACTGCTGGGACAGGAGTGGAAGTACAATGACGAGTGGGTTCTGGCACAAGAATGAGTGCAGAGGCATTGAGGTCAGGAAGGTCTTTAAAATGTATGTATTTATGGAAGGTTAGATCAAAGTTTTCAGCTGGAGGCTGGTCGTTAGGGTTGAAGTTCGTTGGAGATGTATAGATTTGTGGGTGGTGGTGGCATTGGTTGATGAAAGAGTTTAAAGAATTGTAGTGCATTCACTTCTTGATGTCATTCAGCATGGTAGAGAAAGTGAGTACACATAAATGGTGAAAGGGCAACAGATGGGTTCGGTTTTCGCTAGTCCTATTCAGATGAAACCAGATGGGAACCTTTATGAGCAAGGATAGCCTAGGACAATAGGCTGAACACGTGAAGATATAGAGACGATAGTCTGAGAGCATGTGTTAATGAGCATATGTAAGGTGACAACAAAGTATTCAAATGGGATATCAATCATATAGGCAAAGAGCATCCAATTACGAGGATAAGATGGCAATTGCTTGGGTAGGAATCAGGAGTGGTATGCAAGAGTAAAAGGCCCCCAAGGGAGAGAATACAAATAAATAGGACTAGGGAACAGACAATGAGTAGGTACAGTATATATAGGAAACTAAGGAGCTTTAGGGTAAGTCGTCTGAGTCCTAAATGATTGAGGCAGGTGTGAGACATAGAATGTGAGAGAAGGAAAAAAGCAAGATAAAGGAAATGTGCAGAAGATAAGGTGTCCATGTGGCATAACCTCATAGATAAGATGAGAGTCTAGACTAGGTCTGGACTCGAGGTCATGTGGTTCCCACAGTCACATGCAGAGATCATGTGATGAGGAAGAGTGGAAGGTCACGTGATTGAAAAGGGGTAATGTCATGTGACTGTGAAAGTGAAAATATGTTAAGTACATTGAGTGAAGAAAAATGAAGAACACAGTATATAGGGCCTAAACTATAACAAATACTAATTAATCATTTAACTCATCTTCCCTTACCCTCCTCACCTGACCTAGGCCTTTGAAAGACAAGGTCAAGGCTATGTTCCAGATTGAGGAAATAAACTGTCACTCTTATTCTAACATTTTCCTATCTTTCCTGCAGATTACACACTCTCTGCACTATCATTTGGCTGTTGATGCACTCCACACACACCTTGCTCATTCTATGATAAGCTAGGCCATTGCTAATGCAAGTGCTACACACTGCAGTAATACTTGGCCTGCTCTTATTCCTTACATTATACCAGACATTGTGGATGATGACAAAATGTCTACTCCTGGGGTTTTACACTAAGAAGGGAGGGCCCTAATCCTGATGTTGAATAGGATGCAGAACCTCATACACCTATTGCTGACCCAGCACCTCTGCTAGTCTTTCAGAGACTCTGCCATCTGCACATTGGCATAAGACCATATGTACCTCATAGAATATGCTAATAATTATGTAAATGGCAGAAGCTGAGCCCTGCTCAGCTTGTGGATAACTTTGACAACTCTGACAATGAAGAAGCACCTCATTTAGTGAAATGGGCTATAATGTCTATATAGAGTAGCCAGAAGGTTTTATCAAGAGGGATTGCACAGAATCAGTAAAATCCTTGCCTGCTTCAATATTGGTGATTGCAAGCCTGTCTTGACACCTATGGACCCTGGTTTGTGATTGTTCCATGACTAAAGTCCTAAGACCAGTCAGAAGCATGACTTCATGTGCACTGTTGACTATGGAGGTGCCATTGGATCCCTATAGTACCTATCCTACACTACACACCCTGACATTGCCTTTGCTGTAGGTCAGCTTGCCTTCTTCACATCTGATCCAGATGTGGCTCACTAGAATGCAATTAAACACCTATTCTGCTTGAGAGATATGGTGGATAAAGGACTCATTGTGCTAAAGTTCCTTCCAACCAGTAAGATGCATTAAGGGTGGACAGGTAGGGGGGGCAAAGATAGTTCATCACCTTTGCAAGGATAGTGAGGTAGAGAAGGCTGGTATGTTATGAAAGGCATATGAGAAAAAGAAGGCAAAGAAGAAGCAGAATAACACAGATCACCAGAAAATAAGAAGAAAGAAATTTGTATAATAGAAAATAACTCTTTTTGCAAGTTGGTATTACCAATATTAGAATAAGTTTAGAAAGCTCATGATTAAAGGTCAGGTCATCTTTTTGCATAAGAGATGTAGGTAGTGTTGTTTCCATTGTTTCACAGATGTTTTTAGTAGTAAGTAGCAAGAAGATATGTTATTTAGAGCTAGTATCCAATGATAAATCCAAATGTGTCCACTCCATTTGATATTAACAGATTTTTTGAAAAACTGCATGAACTGAACTAGGTTTTAATAGTGGTATATAGATGTCTTCAAACATAAGGCCTTTTTATTTTCATTACTAGACACTTGGATTGAATGGCCAAATATCAGTAACAAAAAATGCACATGGAATTGTTAAGGCAATAAGTGCCCTGAAATGGGCACAAAGATAGATAGAAACAAAGTTACTTTTATTAACATTTTATCCTGTCTGTAATGCAAATTTATTCTATCTTGAGTTTAGAATTGCTTTAGTGGTCCAAAGACCATGACATCAGGTTCTTGATTTATGTGTTGCATAAATGAAATAGGATAGTATATGTATTGTATGCTTCTAGGCATAATTCAAAAATTCTTTTGTATGATGTGAGTTATGTCCATTGATAAGGAGTAGCTGATCATATCTATTTGCTTTTGTCCTGATCTTTTTCACCAAATTCTCAATTCACAAACAGCCAATAACTTGATTAGTCTATTCTTTTTTAAAGTAGGCTATATTGTTAAATATAAAACATAGTCCCACATATGTTTTTTTAGTTGATATAGTTAATATACCATTATTTTGGGTTATTTCCTTGATTCCACAAGACTTTCCCTTATAGATTATAATGCATGGTATCTCCTTCTTATTGGCATATATTAATATTATAATAGTTTTTTTTTTTTTATAAATCATTGCTAATGCTGTATTTGTTTTTTTTTTATAACACCAATGATTTGTTGATTCTAACTAATACTGAATGTTATATTTCCTTCTTTTCTTGTTCCTTTTTGCCTTCAGATGATGTCATCACTAACCTCACTGTAATCTGTACTTGCCTTAACCTATGCTAACCCTTCTTCATTGGACTTGTACTTGGCCATTTGGGCCCCATCAAGTACTCCTCTTATACCTATGTCTTACTCATTTGTGCTTAATCCTGATTATAATGCCATCATATCTTTTACTTTTTTTCTCTTAACTCTGCTGACTAATCATTCTCTCCATTTTCATTCCATTCTAGCTGATTAGTCATCTTCATCTTGACCTCAATATATAAACCTATAAATACCCTGATGTATTTCTCTATGCTAGTTTTATCTGAACTCCCACCTGAGTTCCTAGCCAATATATCTCTAAGTCATTACTTTAATTGTTGATCCCCAAGTCTTACCTTTATGGTAGTGACCATCATTCCATTATTATTATATGAAGACCACCATTAAGCTAATGCAATGCCATCACTAACAAATACTCTTGGTGCAAGCTTATTGTTTATTTGTCAGACATCTGCTATTGAGCATGCTCACCATAAAACTTTGACAATAATCAAAGTTATGACTAGATTATATAAGAGAAGGTCCATTAATAATCCAAAACACTGGAAATAAGTTATATATAAACATTAGATATAAATAATAAATCATTGATAAGAAGAAGAGGAAAAAAGAGCACTATTCAGTAAGTCTGAATAGCCACAATAAGCCACCAATTGAAAACATGTATGTATTTAGTATTGCATTATGTCATCAGAAAGGTATTTATTAATATTCAGACTATTTCAGTCAGCCACTGTTATATACTGAATGCTGTTGAAATAAGCATAAGAGGCATCTCTTTCACTGGATTCAGCAGTAGACTGGTGCATTCTTCAAAGACTCATCTCTAATCTTGGTGAGCTTTATAATTCATCCCTCTGTTTTAAAACATTCTGAACCATGTTGCTACTGTTGTGGAGCATCACTTCAACCTTAAATAAAGGTGAGCCCATCAAGGGCGATGGTGAAGTCGATGATAGAGGAGTTGCGTAGACGTCGTAGAGAGCCTTTTACAGTGGCATAACTGGCAAAGAGGGAATAGCCCTCCACTGTGAT
>JBBPRT010000050.1:0-34030 GCA_038093175.1 Boletus hoseneyae
CGCATCTCACCCTGCAGCGCCACGACACATTCGCATACTGCACCACGACTTCTTGTCCCATTTTACCGATTTTAGTGAACCCGCCGTGGAAATGCCATCACACCTCTTGCCCTTCAATCGCCTGGAAGTCGATTCATAGAGAGGGGGTAGTGTTACGATCCCTCTATTTTTCCCCTATTTTTCCATATTTTTCCCTATTTTTCCTGACTCACTATGGCCACTTTCCTTGCTAGCCCCTATCTTTCAGTCACGCCTGCCATAGCTCGTCTACAAGTCTACTAGGGGCCTGCCCTAAACTAGTCACGTGACTTACGCACAGACCAACGGATCTTACCCGAAGGCTATACCGAATCATAGCCGCATATCACACAACACAGCCTCGCACTGCCGCATGTTACACAGCCCAGTGCACAGCCTTGCACAACCCCTTCATCTCCGTGCATAGCCTGACTCACAGCCTTACACAGCTTGTACAGCATTTGGCACTACCTTATAGCATAGCCTTGCATCATGGGTCAAGGGTATATCCTTATATAGGTACTGTACAGTTCTAGACACCAAACATGTACACACACAGTAGGATAGTATATAAGGCTCGTTGCCACTCCAGAGAACCTCAGTCTTGTTCTCTTGGAGTTTCCCCAACTTCATACCCAGTCTAAGGCTTACACTTGACTAGCAAGCACTAGCTCTATTGGTAAGGGGTTGGTTGTTTCACCCTCTAGGAATTTTATCTTTCCTAGGTTCTTAGTAAAAATATCTGCAAATTGTGAATTAGTATCAACATAGTAAAGTTCGATTTCACCATATTCAACAGCTTCACGAATGTAATGTTGTGGAATGCGAACATGTTTAGTTCTACCTTCTTGTGCTGGATTGGAAGCTAGAAAGATTGCTCCTTGGTTATCCACGCACATTGATATGTGTTCTAGTGGAATTTTAATCTCTCCAAAGAGGTTATGTATCCACTATAATTGTTTAGCACATTCTGTCATTCCACAATACTCAGCTTCTGTAGATGAAAGCCGGACATGCTTTTGTCATCTGGAAAGCCAAGAAACTATTCCATTTGTAAGGAACATAGCATATTCTGTTGTTGAACGAGAAGTTTCAACATCTCCTGTCCAATCTGTATCAGAATTAGCAATAAGACCAGAATTGTTACCTGTTGCTGTGTATTTGATACATAAAGTCTCAGAATGCGATAAGTAGTGAACAATTTGGATCGCTTTCTGGAAATGTTCTTCTGAAGGATTAGAAGAATATTGCAACATATTGATAACAGCATATGCGATGTCTGGTCTGGTTCCAAGCATAATATAAAGTAAGGATCCAATTACCAATTGATAACGACTGCGTAATGAAGGATTTTCTTTTTCTTCATTTGGTCTTGGAATGTAACCAGTAGGTAGAGGAATATTAGTTTCTTTACAGTTTTCTTGACCAAATCTCTTTATTACTTTAGAAGCATATTTGTTTTGATCAAGGATAAGAGATCGCTTAGATCTATCTCTGGTGATATGCATTCCCAGGTGTTCTTTGGCTTTGCCAAGATCTCTAGATTCCCATTTCTGCATGAACTTCTTTTTGTGAGAAAGAACCTGCGCTTTGTTGCTACCAAGAAAAAGAGCATCATCAATATAAATTATAATAAGAATAATATCTTTTCCAATGAACTTGACATAAACTTCTGAATTGGAGGTACATCTCTTGAATGCAAAGGAAACAAGGCTTTGATGAAGCAATTTATTCCATTGAAGGGCTGCTTGTTTGAGACTGTAAATGGCCTTTTGTAAATGACAGACCTTTTGTTCCTGGCCTTTAATTATGAAGCCTTCTGGTTGCACTATGTAGATTTCTTCATCCAGCTTGCTGAAAAGAAAGGTGGTTTTAACATCTAGTGCTTCGATTTCCCAATCATGAAGTGCTGCTAGTGCAAGAACCAGTCTCACTGTTTCGAATCTTGCAACAGGAGAAAAGATTTCTTCATAATCTATTCCAAAGATTTGAGTAAAATCTTTTGCAACAAAATGAGCCTTAACTTGATTGCCAGGGTGTATGGCAAATACCCATCTCCCTTTGATAGGTTGTCTTCCTTTTGGAAGATCTACAAGTTTCCATACCTTTCTTTTATGTAAAGACTTTATTTCATCTTTAGCTATATTATACCAAGCAGTTTGTTGATCTCGAGGAAGCTTAGCTATATCTCGGTATTGCTTTGGCACTGATCATTCTCCATGATCAATAGCTTGTGCAAAGTGATATTGCATTCATTTTGCGCTATACATTTCTCCAAAATTCTCACTTTCGTTAGTGGGTCTCTGTTCTTCTTGAACAGGATCTGCTTGAATCGGTGATTCAGCTCTAGATCTAGACTCCTCCTGAATTGGTGTTAGTCCTGCTCTAATATCTTGTTCAATCTTGACAGCTGGTTGGTTACCATATGTATTATCTGGTAAAATGCGAGGTTGAGGAACATGATTAGATCTGCATTGCTCTAGAGGAGGTCTAAACAAAGATCTCTCATCACGAGTGGGATGATACTGATGAGGATGAATATGGAATTCTGGCAGTGTTTCTCCAGGATGTTGTTTGGATGGCATCCAAACTGGTGGTATTGGAGCTGGTACTAACCAGTGATCTTCGTCAGTTGGTGAAGGAGGTGAATCTGATATGAGGAATCTTTTGTGTTGATGACAATCCTCTATATCACTTCTATGTCCTGTGTCCGGTTTGGGTCTCCTTATATCAGGGCATGTTGGTGTAAAAGGCATTCTCAGAGGTGGAGGACTTGGACTTGATTCAGGACTGAAATGAAGTGGAGATTCAGATCTTGGTGGTGTTTGTGGAGATATCCATTGATTTGGATTGGGAGAATTTCTGCAAGGAATTGCGGTAGGTATGTAAACATGACGTGTAGGGGTTTCAGGGTCTGGTTGATCCTGATTTTCGTCATTGGCTCTGTTATTGTTGATAGGAATAGAGGCAGGTCTGTCAACTTGGTCTCTGGAACAGTGCGGAAAATGGTTTTCATTGAAAGTGGCATTAGTAGTGACAACGATTCTATGCTTTTGTTTTGACCAAAAATGCCAACCTTTGGTGTTTGGTTCATACCCTATGAATATCATTTTCTTAGATTTGGGAGACAGTTTGTCTTGTCGTTGCTCTGGAGGAACGAAGACATATGCTCGACAGCTGAATACTCTGAAGTAAAATGCATCAGGTTTCTTTCCATTGAATATTTCTATAGGAGTTTTTCAATCATGACGACACATGGGTTGTCTATTGTACAAATGTACTGATGTCTCTACAGCATCTTGCCAGAACGCTTTAGGAAGGCAGGCATGCTGACGCATTGCTTCTGCCTTTTTCATAATGGTTCTATTGAATCTCTCAGCTCTACCATTTTGCTGAGGTGTGTGAGGGACAGAGGTCTGGTGAGTGATGCCTTGGGAAGTGAGGAACGCCTGAAACTCATGAGACATGAATTCCCCTCCATGATCCAAACATACGGAGGTGAGCGTGTGACCAGTGAAGGTTTCAGCCCAAGAAACCATGTTACGGAAGTTAGACAAACAATCCAACTTGGCCCGTAAGAAGGAAAGTAAGGCGTACCCAGAATAATCATCAATAAAAGTGAGGACAAACCTAGCATGAGAGCAAGGTTCTATTGGAAATAGACCCATTAGGTCGGTATGTATTAGAGCAAGGGGATAAGAAGTCCTCTTGTCGGATACAGTAAACGAGCAATCCGGCATCTTTCTTAGAGAACAATCCTTACAAGGGGAGTTAGAGGAAGGAGGTGTAAGTGAAGGAACACCAGATAAGTGGGTATGTGCATGGTGTAAAGCATTTTTAGAGGTGTGGCCGAAATGTTGATGCCAGATAAGATAAGACTTATCGTCCACAAGAGAGGCTATATATCCACGATCTGGAGTAATCACTTTAGACTGAAACCAGTGTAGATTGTTAGCAGGGGATAAAGCAGTGGCCTGTATCACCTTACATCCTCTCTTGTCCCAGATATATGATCCAGAACTATTGATCTCACAGTAATAACTGTGGTTGGTAAGTGAAGGTACTGAAAGTAATCTGTGAGCAGAGTCAGGTGCATACCAAACTTCTTCAAGACAAACTGTAGGAGGAGTGAATCCTCCATTGATCTGTTGGATGAGTATGGTTCCAGATCCATGCATGGATACCTTAGATCCATTAGCTACAGAAGCTTGATGTACTTCCATGCCTAAATGTACGAAATCTTCAATAAATGGAGATAAATGGTCTGTACATCCACTGTCAATCATCCAATGAGATCTGCTGAAGGCAGACTTATTATCACTCTGAAGCATATTAGCTTCAATATAATAGCAAAGGTATTGGTTGGATTCCTCGTCATAGAACATGTCCATATCCAGATCAGTTACTCTATAAGTCCCACTATTATCATGTATAGGAATATTTCCTTTGTGTGTTCTCCTTTCGAGTAAGTATTCTTATTCTCTACTGCATTGATTCTCCTCTCATTGTAAAGTAGAAAACATGAGGGCAGAAGAGTGAAACTCTTCAGTTTGCATGTAGGGAGTAGGTGGTGAAGAAATAGTAGAATTCAAAATATTAAAATGAGTGTTGCTCAAAACTAAACCTTCTAAAGATAGAACAATTTTGTTCTTCTTATTCTTCTTTCCTTTTGTGTCTCGCTTTGAATGCAGTAAAGTGTCTCGTTGCAAGGGCAACAGTTCTCATCTCTTAGACGGTTTAGCTCCTGAGTCCAAGACTTTAGAAAGAGGAGTGATGCTGAAAGGAACTATTCACATGATCCATACCCATATCATTGGTTTATTTGATTTGGACAGTTTCCTCTACATCCATGTTATCTTCTTCATTCTAATCCCACTTGGAATTCTCTGATCCCATCTTACTGTTATGGTTCAGGACCCATACGCTACGCTTTTCATTTTCTTCACCTAATCGTACTTAAACAACTTTCACTTTCGCAGTCATGTGACCAAGTCACGTGACTTACCCCTTTTTAGATCACGTGACATTCTGCTCTTCTTCGTCACGTGACCTCACACGTGACCGTGGGACAACACATGACTCAAGTCTAGATCTGGTCCAGACTCTCGTCTTATCTATGATGTCATGCCTCACGGTTATCTTGCGTTTCCCTCATGTTTTCTTATCGTTGACTTTCCCTCACCGGCCCTCAAGTATTTAGGACTCAGATGACCTACCCTAAACTCCCTTAGTATCATATATATACTGTTCCCCCTCGTCGTCTTTTCCTTAGTCCTATTCACTTGTCTACTCTCCCTTGGGGGCCTGGACACTTTGTTTACCACTCCTCTTCACTACCATTACACTTTGCCGCCTCATCCTCATTATCGGATGCTACATCGTTTCTTAGTTTCAATACCAACGTCTACTTTCATCATCACTCTCATCGTTGTCTATGACACCGACACTCGTCGTATTATCACCATAAGTTCCCTTGTTAGACCTATACAGCAGGTCTAACTCGTTCAGGTTCTAATCCGGTTTCACCTGAATAGGACTACCCTGTTCACCGCTGCGTCTTCCCCTCCTCTTTAATTTTCATGCGCACTCACTTCCTGAATCGCCATGAACGTTGTCAGGAAGAAGCAGCCCTTGAATATTTTGCATTAAACCATCAACCAACTCCGCCTCCTGCTAACTACTACATCCTCGACAACCCCGACGACATTGACCCTAACGACCAAGAACTGGGTCCCTTCCCAGAAGAACGTTTCATTCCGTACGTCCATATCGAGGACTTCATCAACCTAGATGCACCCGAACTCCAGCAAGTTCAGGCACCAGAACACGCCCATCCGCGCACCCCCTCCCCTGCAGTCGTACCCGCTCCCGCTTGCCGCCCACGTCAGCCTCGCGTTAAGAAGGCTCGTCATCCGAAATACTTTCGCCTTCAGAGAACAGTTCCCAGAGAAGTTCGTGTTCTTTGTCCCCGATCCACCCTATGGCGACCAGCCTGCCTTCTCCTGTAATCTCATCCCCTTCCATTCCCCCGATATCTCCTAGAATGTCTATTGAACCCGACAGCCCCACATAGCGGGACGTCATCAACGCCATGCAGCTAATGAATGAGACGTTGCGACTCTCAATTCAACAACAAACCGCACCACCTCAGCGCCCCCGTGTTGACGCCGACGGTGAGCCCCTTCCTGAACCCACTTACACCTCTACCCGGCTTCCGTCTAAACTTATTGCCGAACCCGGTACCTGGGATGGTAATCGCGCCACCTTCCGATTGTGGTGGGTATGAATTGACATCTGGGTACAATGCCACGACGACCTTGATAATCGTCAAATGTCAGCGGCAGTACTCCTCCGCATGAATGGGAAAGCGGAAAGCTTTGCCCACATCACCATGGAGAAGTACTCCACCAAGGCCGAATCCATTCTGGCCGGTCACCTAATGTGGCCGGAATGGAGCGTTTTAAAAAAGGAGATTGAGGACTTCTTTAGAATCGACGTCCTCAAACAGGAAGCCTACCAGAAGCTGATCGCGCTTCGACAAGGTAACCTGCCCATCGAGATCTTCACGCAACAATTCGAGTTGCTAAGAAAAGACGCTGACATTGATGTCACGGACGCCACGGCACTTCGACTCTACAAGGAAAGAATGGATTACAACATCTACTTTCAAATCTCTATGTGCAGTCCGGCAATCGAGGACACCCTACCATCGTGGCAAGTGGAGGCCGATACGATCGGCAAAAGGTTTAACTCCATGCGCCTCGAAAGACAAAATCTTCCAACCCGCCCTCAGCATGAGCTCTGATTTACTGAGGTTGGTACGCAGCCCGATCGGGGGGCACCGATGGACACTCGCGCCATCCAATCGTCTACCGAAACGCGAAAATGTTACAACTGCGAAGAGGTCGGGCACCTCTCCAGAAATTGTAAAAAACCAAGGAAGCCCTGTGGTCGCCCAGTCTTCGACCCAACCACAGGCAAAACCCGTTACATCCCGCCACGGACCAATAACCGACAAATTGAGTTGGCTCCAACTACTGGCATCACACCGGTATCTTCTCAACCCGCGCCCTCGGCGCTCTCTACCACACCGGCCTGGCAAAATGACGAAGCCAAGGCCTTCTATTACAACATGTTCACCGCGCAAGCCAGGCAGCTTGCAGCTGACGGACTAAAGGGAAAAGGGAAAGCCGAATGAACCTGGGAGGTGCTCACTCAGCCTCGGACTTATCTTCTTCTTTTACATATGCTTACTCTTCTCCTTCTCATAACCGATTCGCAATCTTAGGGGAGATGGACAGTGGGTCGGATGTAGTAGACTCATCGAACTTTATTTTGTACAGTTCTTTTTTGCCTTCGGAAGGAGCGTCTCAATTGAGTGCGGCACCCGAAGTAAAACATAGTGTGCTTGATTCTCCTGAAAAAATAAAAAATACTTCCATTAAATCTTTTTCTTTAAAATCCTCCCCAACTAACCTTAACCTCAGAATGATCCCCGATGGCGATGAATTTGACATCGAGACCCACGTCTACTTTAAAAAAGAAAACAACAAATGGAGAAAAACAATAGAAAAAGCACTGCTTGACTCTGGCGCTTGCCAGACATTCGTCGACAAGAAATGGGTACAGTCACTAGGTATCCCCACTAAAAAATTATCCCTTCCTCGCTCCATTTCTAACGCCGATGGCTTAACGTCATCTCATGGCAACATCACGGACTACGTCATGATTATATTATCTTATCAAGGTCACTCTGAAGGAGTCGACGCCTTGGTGACAAATTTAGGCACTCATCATATTTATCTAGGATATGACTGGTTTAGATGCCACAACCCCCTCATCGACTGGGTTGAAAAAACAATAAACTTCTGTTGCTGCACACGTAACTGTGTCACGATCAATGCAGCAAATCTCACACATGGCATCTGGAACGCCTCTATTTGATCAATCGAGGAGGGCCACGCAGAAAAGGTACCGTCACAGTATCATGAATTCCTTGACGTCTTTAGCAAAAAAGAATCACAACGTATGCTGGTCCGCAAACCATGGGACCATGCTATCGACCTAAAACCCGACTTTGTACCAAGAAAGGGTTGGGTAATCCCTCTTTCTGATGCGGAACTAGAAGAAGTCCGTAATTTTATAGCTTCCGAGCAAGAGAAGGGCTATATCCGCCCTTCCAAGTCTCCTCAAACAGCACCGGTTTTCTTTATTCCCAAGAAGACAGGTGAAAAACGCCTCGTCATGGACTACAGATATTTAAATGAGGGTACAGTAAAGAATTCTTACCCTCTTCCTCTCATTTCAGCACTTGTCGATTGCCTTAAAGGCGTGGACAAATTCACCTGCCTGGACCTTAGGTGGGGATATAACAATGTTCGCATCAAGGAAGGCGACGAGTGGAAGGCTGCGTTTGTAATGCCACTCGGGGCGTACGAACCCGTGGTAATGTATTTTGGCATGACTAACAGTCCGCCAACCTTCCAACAGATGATGAACAACATCTTCAATGACATGTATGCAGTCGTCATCGTCTATCTGGATGATATGTGTATATATACAAAGGGTAAGACTAACGACGAACACTCAGAAGTTGTCAAGGAAGTTCTGTGCTGCTTATGCGAGAACGACCTCTATGCCAAACCTGAAAAGTGTATTTTTAACGCTGACAAAGTTGACTTTCTTGGCATGACAGTCTCAGCCGACGGTGTCGGCATGCAAATGAAAAAAGTGGACGCCATCCTGGACCGGCTAGTGCCCACTAAACTCAAACATCTTCAATCCTTCTTGGGACTTTGTAATTACTATCAACGTTTTATTAACGGTTTTGGACAGATCACCTGCCCCCTCAATGATCTCACAAAGAAAAACACGCCTTACATCTGGGGAGAGGCCCAACAACAGGCGTTTGACATGCTCAAAAAACAATTTACCACCGCGCCACTCTTGGCATACCCGGACTCCTCAAAGGACATGCGCGTTGAAACAGACGCCAGTGACATCGCCACTGGCGCGGTGTTATCAGTCTTAGGGGAGGATAAGTCTTGGTGCCCTTGTGCTTTTCTCTCACACTCTTTCTCTTCTGCCGAATGCAACTACCCAGTCTATGACAAGGAGTTGCTTGCAATTATACACGCTCTTGAGGAGTGGCGTCATTACCTCATCGGAAAGGCTAACTTTGAGATTTGGACAGATCACAAGAATCTCGAGTACTGGAAAAAACCTCAAACGCTTTTGGGTCGCCAGGCGCGATGGCACAAACTCCTACAAGAGTTCAACTATACCCTGATTTACAAACCCGGCAACACGAATGGATGTGCCGATGCCCTCTCATGTCGCCCTGACCACGGCAACGCCGTTGATAAATTAAACGAGAACATCACAGTTTTCCCTTCTGATATCCTCCGTTCCTCTTCATTATCTGTCCCCGTTGAACTGACCTCCCCCGATGCCCGCTTACCCACAAAGGGCTCCTCTTCCGCCGCAGGTTTTGACCTGTATTCTACCGAAGATCTTGACATCCCTGCCCATGATCAAAAACTCATCCCCACCCGTGTCAAAATTCAGCTTCCCCTCGGCGCCTACAGCAGAATTGCACCTCGTTCAGGCCTCGCCTTCAAACACAAAATCGACGTCATGGCCGGAGTCATTGACGCCGATTATAGGGGAGAAATTGGTGTAATTCTATTCAACCATTCCGATTCCTCCTTCCACATCTCTAAATTTGACCGCATTGCGCAACTAATTATCGAAAAAATAGAAAACCCCATACTATCAGAAACAAAGACTCTTGACGAGTTAGAACGCAACGATAAAGGGTTTGGCTCCACGGGAGTTCAAGCCATTTCTTCCACGTCTCTTACTCCGAATTTCGAAACTAAATTATGTATGGAATCCTCTAGGCTCAACGTCGACGCAGTAAACGAATATGAATACTATGCAATGGACAGACTCTTCAGAAATTCGAACGGCATCGTTTTCGTACCCCCTTCTCTTCGCAACGAACTTATTTCCATCTTTCATGACTCTCCAGTCGCAGGTCATCCCGGCCGCAACCGCACTATTGCTTCAATTCGGAAGTTTTACTGGTGGCCTGGAGCCACCAAAGACATTTCTACATACATCGACCACTGCCAGGTGTGCTCCCTCACAAAGGGATCGTCAAAGCCACCAGCAGGTAAACTTCTTCCCTTACCCATTGCTTCCCATCCATGGGAGGACATTTCCATTGATTTCGTAACTGGACTTCCCCTTTCTCTTGGCTTCGATTCTATAAGGGTTGTCGTGGACCGTTTTTCCAAAGAGATTGTACTTTTCTCTTGGATGAAAACCACTTCCTCTTCGGACTTAGCTTCCTTATTTAAAGACCACGTATGGTGTCTTCACGGACTTCCTAACACTATTCTTTCTAACAGAGGACCGCAATTCATCTCGGAGTTTACCAGAGAGTTGCTGAAGTCTTGGACATACAGCAGAAGCTGTCTACGGCGTACCATCCACAGACGGATGGACAAACGGAACAGATCAATCGGGAGATCCTTGCCTATCTACGGGCCTACATGGCAAAAAACCAGGATTCTTGGGCATCTATGTTAAAGATGGCCCAATTTGCACATAACAATGCTATCTCAATGGCAACCGGAACTTCACTGTTCACAATCACACGAAATTACGCACCTCGCATGGGAAGTGAACCCACAACGTCCACTAAAACCCCTGGGGGGTCATTTGCTAAAACCCTCGGACGCTCCCATGACGAGATACGCAAGATGTTAAAAAAGACACGCGATTGGATGTTGCACGCACAAGAATCCAAACGCTCTTCCGCACCCACGTATTCTACCGGTGATCTCGTCTGGCTCTCAACAGATCATCTCTCCCTTCCCTATCCAGCCCGTAAATTAACTCAAAAATACATTGGCCCTTACCATATCTCTGCCATCCTCCCTAATGCCGTCACCCTCGTCCTCCCTTCATCCATTTCCATTCATCCCACCATCAATATTTCCCGCGTTAAACCCTATAAAGCCCCGCTAGCCGGGCAAAACGTGTACAAACCAGACACCGTTACCGTGACAGAAGACCGTCACGAGGAATACGAAGTGGACTATATCGTCCAATCACGTTTATACCGTGGAAAATTACAATACCTCATCCATTTGGAAAGGATGGGACGAGGTGGATCGCACCTGGGAGCCCGCCGTAAATCTGAAACACGCCCAAGACGCAATCAACGACTTTCACGCAGCTCATCCTGCAGCCCCACGTCCTATCCGCGGGATCTCCGAAGATCAATTCACGTCTCTCTTCTCTCCATTCAGTCCCTCCTATTCGGAATTCACCAACTCGAGACTGGATCTCGAAGCTGGTGAATGGGGGGTAGTGTTATAGTTCAGGACCCATACGCTACGCTTTTCATTTTCTTCACCTAATCGTACTTAAACAACTTTCACTTTCACAGTCATGTGACCAAGTCACGTGACTTACCCCTTTTTAGATCACGTGACATTCTGCTCTTCTTCGTCACGTGACCTCACACATGACCGTGGGACAACACGTGACTCGAGTCTAGATCTGGTCCAGACTCTCGTCTTATCTATGATATCATGCCTCACGGTTATCTTGCGTTTCTCTCATGTTTTCTTATCGTTGACTTTCCCTCACCGGCCCTCAAGTATTTAGGACTCAGATGACCTACCCTAAACTCCCTTAGTATCATATATATACCGTTCCCCCTCGTCGTCTTTTCCTTAGTCCTATTCACTTGTCTACTCTCCCTTGGGGGCCTGGACACTTTGTTTACCACTCCTCTTCACTACCATTACACTTTGCCGCCTCATCCTCATTATCGGATGCTACATCGTTTCTTAGTTTCAATACCAACGACTACTTTCATCATCACTCTCATCGTTGTCTATGATACCGACACTCGTCGTATTATCACCATAAGTTCCCTCGTTAGACCTATACAGCAGGTCTAACTTGTTCAGGTTCTCATCCGGTTTCACTTACCCCATAAGAAGAGGTGGTCATCATCTGCGATGATGTTGATCTGATCCTCTGGTACTTTGTTTAGCACTGGTTCATCCATAGTAACTTTATGAATAAAACCTTCTCCCTAGACTGTGTTGGTCTGAGGGGCCTTTCATTTTCCTTTTGCATCTTTCTTCTTTTGACGCATCTCAAAACCATTACAGTTTCAGTTCTTTTGGAAGTTAGTTTTGCCTTGATAGGGTTTCTTGTTTACCCCAAGGTGTACTCCTCCAGAGGTACCAGATCCAGAAGGACCTGCGTGATTCTGGCGATTGTTGAATTGTCCTTGAGGACGTCTCCACTGATTAGATTTAGGTGGGCCTTTCTGAATCACAGTGGTATGATAAGCAGAAGAAGTGCTTACGTTGTCATTCTCTGCAAAGTTTATGCAGGAAGCTAAACCACCTCGAGTTCCTCTGAGGGAAACTTCAGAAAAATTATTTTTAGTAATGTTGTCTACCAAAAAGTTGGCAGCAGGAGTGGTTTGTGTGACAACAGAAGCAAAGGAAAAGAATGAGTCTGGAAGACCCAGAAGGATGAACATCGCTTAAAACAAGTCTGGCAACCTTAAGCCAGCCAAGCTCAATTGATCAAACAAGGATGTAACCTTGTCGATACTCATCTGAGTGTTTCTCGGGTTGATCCCAGAGTTAAGGATCTGATGAAACATATAGAATTGACCAGACAGACCTTTAGAACCGAAGAGGCTAAATAATTTGTCCCAAAGTGCTTTTGCAACTAAGGGATGGGTGGCAGGAGTAGTAGGGTATTCATAAGAGACCAGATGGAGAAACTGATCTTCAAGGGTGTTAGCAAGAATGCCACAAACCAGTTTGTCGATAGTGATCCATTTAGGTTGGTCTGCTCTGAGAGTGGTATCGTGAGCGATGATCCATTGATGAATCTCCAGACTGAGAGAGATTGAAGAACCGATTGAAGGCGTTGAGACCAGATGGGATAGTTGGACTGTTCCTTGAGAACAGAGATGCAATTAAGAATAGTATTGTCAACTTTGAAGTCAGTGAAGGTAGTGAGAGTGGACATTTAGAAAAGAAGAATGTCTGCAAAGCCTTTATCAGCAATCAGAATGTCAAATAAATATTAAAGAAGAGAGAATGGTGCATTACCTGCATGTCCTAATCCTGTTCCTGTGTCTTGTCCCTGTGTCCCTGGTTGTATCCTCGGAGATTGTTCAGGTCTCTGGTGTATGGTAATCCAGGAATGAAAATGGCGGAGTTTTCGATTATGTCCAAAGGACTCCTGAAATTTTTGGTCCCAACAAAGCTTTTGCTCTATTTTCGTCCAGGGACCTTCATAAAGTTTCTCTATGTAATGCGTAGGTAAAGGCATCCATGAGAAAGATTCAAAATGTTCTAGAAATATCATATTGAAGTAATGAGGATTTGTCATGTACCTGTCTGACATAAGTCCCTTTTCTATTAGAATTTCTCTTTGTGCACATGAATGGTATGGTACATCTAAAGTCTCTGGATTACTCCAGGCATTCATGGCAGTAAAGGATAAGTGAGGGTAGACTTTTTGAAAATATATGAACGATCACAAGTATGATGACAAGGCCAAGTAAGAGGGATAGAAGAAGAAAGATGAAGTCCGCTCCTACATATGGCGGTGAGTTCTTCGTTGTTGCTCGCCCTCCTCAGCAGCTCTTCTTCATCTTTGGTTAGTCCCTGCCAGGGTATCATAGACATCATTTAATTGTTCTGGCAAATCTTCAAAAAAACGAATTAGTCTCTGGATAGGGATAACCTTTGTGAGAAGAATTTTGTCGTTTTCATAAAGGCATTGTGATTCACCTAAATAGAAAGAAATCCTAGCCTGGAAATTGTAAAGTTGATTCCAGGTCTACATACTCATCCCAAGAATTTTCTGCTCCAATTGAGGAAGCAGTGCTTGATACCTCTCGAAGATCTCATAGAGATCAATAAATTGTTCAGCTTGAAAAACAGGAGTCATCGCTTTGAAGAGGAAGATGTTGGCGTAGTTGGAAGGTGGAAAAAGGTCATGATGGAAGATCTTAAACCTTTGGTCATGGATTTAGAGGTTGCAGGTCTTGTCATAGGTGCGAACTGGGAAAGCCCATCCAGCTCCCTCGAGGTATTGGCCAACGGTTTTGTTGAGATACCAAAGGCCATTGATGGTTTGTCTCTGAACCATAAGGTGATTCGGGTGAGTCCCTTCCAGGTGAAGCCTGAAGGAAATTACCTGTTGAGGGGAAATCTCCACTTCTCTAAGGTTGAGAAGCAGGGTCTGGTATTGGAACCAGATGGGGGCTACCAGTTTCATCACCTTGATGCCTGGTGACACTTCTACTGCCATGTAGTGACTGTGCTGAGTCAGAAGCGATGGTAGGGACAGGGGTGGATGGAACACGAAGTGCTCCTGATGAATGTACCATATCTCCTGATTGTCTTTGTCGAGTGTTATCCACTTGCTCTCTTTGTTCCTGTCAATGGTGTTGGTGCCTAGAAAGGCATCTTCCATCCAGGGATACTCCATGTCCTTTGGATGATGAGGAACTATGTATTCGCCTCTCTCCAGATCCAGAATGTCTGCTCCCATAAGGTTGATCATTTTCCGAACACCGATTACTGGAACTGGCTTCAGTTGAAGCACTGGGAGGGACCCTTCAACCAAGGCTTGATCCATTGGACTCAACAGACGATTGTTGCGAAGCATTGGAGGTTGGTTGAGACAAGGATTGATGTACTCCCCGTTAATGAGTTGTTGGATTTCTTCAGAGTCTAGCTGGAAGTGTTCCCCAAGTGGGAGAGGAGAAAGAGAGGGAGGATGAGCAAGGTTGGGCAACTGAAAGATTAAAGTGTTCATTAATGAGAGAGTCGATGAACGGTGGAGGTGGAATGGGAAGACGAGGAGGGCTGTTGTTGAGTGTAGATGAGGGTGATCTTGAGAGTCCAAATGGAACTCTTTTAATGTGGGATGGAGCACAAAAGTATGAGCTTTGGGAAGAAGGCAAAGAAATTACTCTGAAAATAGTAAAAGGATTGTTGTGATCACTTAGTCTTTGAGAATTAGATCTTAGGTAGTCGTTCTCACCATGACGATGGACTTCTCCTTGTTCAATTGTGCCGTTGCAAATTGGACAAGGGATTTGTAGAGGAACTCCTGGAGGAACGGTTTGAGTATGGGTTATAGAACAAGGATATGTCTCAGGTATAACCTGGGAAGGAGTTCTGGGTAGTTGTGGTGGAAAAGGAGTTGGAGGACAATTAGGATGATAAGCAGAAGGATGAGAACGTGGCTGGGAACCAGGATTGGATGTTCTAGGTGGCATGGGTCTCCTCTCGGTACTTACATTGACAGGGCAGTTCCTGAATGTAAGGTTGAGAAGGTAGTAGTCAGTTTCTGATGTAAGCTTGAAAACGATGTGAAAAGTTTCTGGCATTAAGAAGAACATCAGAATGCCACCTGGGAATGTAAAGATTACTGCATCATCTGTATTGACGATGGTATTACCAACTCTGATCACCTGATAAATGAATAGAAAGGCAACCAGGACCTCTTGGATCATGATCATAAACCAATGTTCACCATCCGAGACGGTGGGAGGCATTGTGATATCAAAAGACAAACTCTGCTTGTCTAGGCAGGGCTCATAACCTTTCAAAGTACAAAGTGTATCTCAAAGTGTTACACAAGGGAAAGAGGAGTAGAAGATAGTCTCAAGTGGGAACACTCACTTGGGATAGGTAAAACGTTGGTGGAACCAAGTATCTTGCTTTAGTGAGCAAATAGAACAAATCAAGAGATAACTCATTAAGATAAGATGAGCCATAAGGGCTCTCCTTAAATACGTACAGAGATGTTTGTATCTATATATGTTCTTAGAATGTTCTAAGGTATTCTAGTGAATAGCAGATAATGCTCTTATCTATGATAAAGATATTATCCAATGGAAATAAAAACTCAAAAGATGAGTAAGAAAGATATGATGAGATTGTATCAATATGACCAATATGAATAGTGTAAGTGCCTCATGTGATAGATAAGATCACATGGTAAGATTAAATAATCTAAGAGCAAGTTTAGACTGATCAGTGACTAATGGATAATTAGTAATGATGAAATTGCATAAGCAATAGTTAAACATCAGTCTAGTTTAACCATATCGTAGTGATAAGATTAAATCTCAACACAAGCAGAGCTTGCTGATCTCAAGGTGTTGGTAAAGAGCCTCCAACAGGAGATCTCCAACCTTTGGCTAACAGTTAACAGCAATGTGAGGTCACTGGAATTGGTGTGTTAGAGCGTCGCCACCACCTCCTCCTTGCACTCCGTTCCTCCCCCATCATCTTCAAGTTCAGTCCTGGAAACCACCATCCTCCCTGCCTCCCCTGGCCCATTCATTGGCATTCTCAACCGATCAACATCAGTCGATGGCATTGCCCAGATTTCTCCAGTGCCCTCAACTGCAAATACCTTGTCAGCATCGACACCAATCCCATGGTCACCGTCTCTATCACTGGCACATCACTTCCAGAGCACCAACACCAACCTCAACATTGCTGATGGAGATCAAGTAGGTGAAGAGGTTGCCATGGACATGGACATAAGTGAGAGTGAGCAAGGACTGTAGGAGTCAGTAATATCCTGTATGACATTTAAGTATTTACAATGTGTCTTGGATGTAAATAAATCGTCTTGTTAACTCGGATATATTGACCAAAGATGAATTATAATTGGCATTCATATAGTAGATATAGATGCCATTAGTAATGTGTGCTACTCACCATTAACATGCTAATGAACATTCATTGACTGTTGCCTGTCCAGTGGCAGTGATCATATTCTGATATACATTGTCAGTGGTGAAGTTGCTCAGCCAATCCATTCAGACCAGTGCACCTTCCAACGGCTGGCAGGTCCACCATGTCAGTTACTCCGTTGGCCCATCAGCCTATCTCATTAGTCTCCGGCTTGGCCCATCCACCCAGATCGCTGCATCACCCATTGGTTGCTATATCGGCAATGGTTGTCATTCTGTCCACTGGTGAGTCTTCATTGGTACTATTCCCACTGGCCGACTCACACCCATTAGCACACCATCAGATTGGCCGGCACGTCTAGGATGCCGGATGCCCAGTCAGCCCACCCATCTACCCTGCTAGTCACTCACTCAGCCTATCCAGCCCCATCACTATATTCTCCACCAGCTGGCATGTCTACATCCACTATCAATGCATCGGTCGACCATCACACCCCTACATCTTTCCATTAGCCAACCCATTGTGTTATAGTTCAGGACCTAACGCTGCGTATTTTACTTTTCTTCATCTTATCGGACTTAGTCGATTTTCACTTTCGCAAGTCACGTGACCAAGTCACCTGACTTACCCCTTTTGATCACGTGACATTCTGCTCTTCTTCGTCACGTGACCTTACACGTGACCGTGGGACAACACGTGACTCGAGTCTAGACTCAGTCCAGACTTTCGTCTTATCTATGAGGTCACGCCTCACGGTTACCTTGCGTCTCCCTCATGTTCTCTTATCATTGACTTCCCCTCACCGGCCCTCAAGTATTTAGGACTCAGACGACCTACCCTAAACTCTCTTAGTATCATATATATACCGTCCCCTTCTGTCGTCTTTTCCTTAGTCCTATTCACTTGTCTGCTCTCCACTTGGGGCCCGGACTCTTGTTTACTACTCCCTTCCTACCCATTGCAACTTCTTGCCGATTCATCCCCGTTAACGGATGCTACGTCGCTACCTCGTCTCTTTCAATATAAACACGTTCCGAATCCTCATCTTCCTTGTCGTTGATACTCAACGACAACGAATCGTCACTGTGTCCACACTCGTCCAACCTATAAACTAGGTTCTCCTCATTTGGGGTTTAGTCCAGTTTCACATTGCAACCAGTATTTCACATTCGGCCATTCAAAGTATGTTGGTGCATCTGCCATCTACTGACCCATTTACCAAGGTAGCTACCTATCGGCCCAGCGGCCTACATTGCTAGTTGTTCACTCAATTGGCCTACCGTGTACACAATTGGTCGATCCATCAGCTGCATCTCCCCATTGGTCAACTATCTACCACCCACTTGGCCCATCCAACAATATCAGTACACCTTTTGATTGGTTAGCCCATCTGCCACATTGACTATTCCATCAGCCCAACAGTGTACCTTGTTGGTCATTCCCTTTGCTCACTCGGCCGATCTATCACATAGGAGCAATCAGTCAATTAGCCTACCAACAGTATTAGCAAATATCCCACTGGCCCACCTATGCCATGGGGAGCTACCTCCTTGGCCAGTCCATGTATATGAGAGGTGTCCTCATCGGCCTATCCATTTTCTATATCGGCCGTATCATCTACATCACCATGTCTCTCATTGGCTGGTCAATTTATAATGCTACAAATTCATTACTATTCATTCCTAATTAGTCCATCCATCTCCATTGCTCATCTGTTGGCCCATCTGTATCCTTTAGTAGTTCCCTATCCCTCGGCCCACCACTACTATTCATTCCTAATTGGCCCTTCCATCTCCATCGCTCATCCATAGGCCCATCAGTATCCTTTGGTAGTTCCCCATCCCTCGGCCCACCATTGGCTGGCTGTGACTTTTAGCACTGGCTGACTGCAGTATGTGGGGAATGGATACCACTGTTAGATTATTCCTATACTTGGATTGCATAATTATTGTACACAATATGTATAAACCCTAGGGTAGGTGTTATACACACCTAGGTATTCCCTAGAAGGCTTCATATATAACTAACTAACCCTAACTAACGGTGCACAGCGGTAGACACCAGTATAGCAACTTTTCACTGGGCCTGACTGATGACCTGACTAACAGGCAGACAAATGCTAAAGAACTATACAAGATGTGATTAAGATTTGGAAAGAGTATCATAATCATTAACAATGGAAACTAGTAAAAAAAGTCTCTCCAGGTCTCGCAGAAAGGGTATTATGCTCTATACTCCTCCAATAATTCATACACGCTGACAACCTCCCCTTTGGAATAAGGATCAGCTGGTTCCGCAATGTATGATAGGTATTTGTTATACGAGGTCAAGGAGAAGTGAGAAAGAATGCAATTTGCAATTTCCTAAGCTTTTTGCAAGCCCACCATTGCTTTATTCTTGTCCCTTGCATACTGTGCACGATGAATCAGCATCCCACACAAAGCCACAAGAGGGCGCATATAAAGTTCTACGTGTAATGAGCAAGTTAGTTGCCCATAATCTTATAAAAAATTTAACCCATACTTTGGGGCATTATGATAATTGGGGGAGAGCACCAAACGACAGAGGTTGTCCAAAGTTCCTGGGTACGACTGGTTGGTGAGGTATTCGGCAGACCTGCTGTCAAGGAACCTGGAGATCTTTGTCAAATATAATGCATCCAGCATGAAAAAACTCCTGCCACGGCAGAAACCCGCTACAGGGGTGTATATGGTGTGTAGTTGACCTGGGGGCATCAGACTATAGGATCCATTCATTAGGCAGCTTTAGAACAAATTTAGGTTCAAGGTGACATACAGCAAATCACCCACGTTTAACTGCACTGTTTCAAAATGCACCTTATCTAAAAACTCCGATAATTTTCTGTCCGGGTCTAATAAGTCTTTGAGGAACTTGGGCAAATCATTGCGAGGCACGGCTCCCTGCTTGATCCAGGTGCCTAGCCACATTTTAACCCCTGAATAGGGTGTGATGTAGGTGCACATCCCTTCAGCGTCGTGATGGGGGTAGGTAGTGACTCTGGCATGGTGTGCTAGACCCCAAGATCAGACAACCCACACATCGGCGGCTATGTTGGCTTCATTATACCTAGCCACCCTGTTAGTTTGGTTCCACCCCAAACAGAGTCCATCGTCCAGCTTGAGTAAGGTCAGATGGTTGTTAGCGGGTCTAAATCCAACTCACTCAAAGGGTTCTGGAATGGATTTTTGGAAAACAGGAAAGTCCAAGGCCACCAGCATCTCCTTTGGATCTGAAAGGTCTCGAAGAAAATCTCTCAGAGTGACCTTCCTTTCAGGATTGGCAAAGTTGATGGCCCTTACTTTGATATTTTAGAAAAGAGTTTTGGTGTGTAGGTCAGGAATGCATGCAGACCATAACTTACCATGAATAGCAATTTTTCCTTCAGGGAAGCGACCAAGCTCCCTGTACAACCCACCCTCAGTGAATTCGAACCCATCTATGTTCAGATATCCATGGACAATGACCATTTGATTGCTTGAGAGTGCTTCCCGCGCCTTTTCAATGAGTTCTGGGCTGCTTGTCTTATCAAGGTATGTGACGTATTGGTTCGTAACAGTTGATTCGAGAAGGGTAGCCATGTCCTTGACATAGTCAGCATCCTGTTGCAAAATATTACGGGGGTGACCATCTTCTTCAACCTCAATGCTTGAAAGGACAGTGACTAAGCCACTGGTCCAAATCACCATAGGACAGTTGTGGTCCACCTGGACACCAATTACTCCCGTCAACAGGTCAAGTGCTTCCTGTTCTGGAAGCAGGGTTGGCGGAGGCATTGATAATCTGGAAATGGATCGCCCCCGTTGAGACATCGATTGTTCCAGTGGTGGGTTCTCTGGTGTACTTGTCTGACCAGCATTTTCCAGGCGTAACCACTCCCTAATTGTTCTTTTTAACATTATTCACTTTACAAGAATGAGAACTAACCTCTTCCTTTTTTGAGCCTGTCTGTTTTTCTCCTTTAGCAGTTGTTTTCCCTTCCTCGATTCTACAGCAATGAACGTTAGAAATGTTGACAAAGGGGAGGGTGGATATGTCCTACAGGGCAGCCCTACGCTTTCTCTGATATTCCGTGTTTTGTGCTTTAACTTGTAGATGCTAAATAAATGTAGATTAGCGCCACGGATATCCATGGACTATAAACGCACCTCTTCTTCCGTCATATCAGCCTTCCGTTTAGTCATATTTCCTGGATAAAACTCTGATGAGCGGCCATGAGCACTTCCCAATGCACATATGCAATAGAATATGAACTAACCTTGAAAGAGATTTTGGATGGCGGTATCTTAATGAACGATGTAACACCTCTGATCTGGACGCCAACCCTCTTGATGAGGTGGGGAAAGTATGTGACTTGAATACAAAGGTGTGCTAGCATAGGCTGTAAAGTATGGACCCACCACAGTGCCCTTGGAACAGTACACGTTGAGATATGGGTAGATCAAGGCGTGGAACATCTTGGTGGGGGTAGTATAATGGGATCACAATGAGGTGGTATTATGAAAGCTGCATCTCTGAGACACATTGTTCACATGATTCAAACTTAGGCATGCGTGTGGCTCACAAGTTCCCAACAACGGCATTCCAGATCATGAAAGATCAATACCACCTTTTCTTCCATGTAGTCAGCAGGATTGAGCGGCATGCACATTCTCTGATAGTACACTCGTGCAGCCACTGCTTTCTGGTGGGTTGTCCAGCATGGTGTTGTATTCCACTGAAACGTACTTGAGCAACTCTCGTGCGATAGTGTCAGAGATGTCAAGTGGGTTCTTGAGCCTAGTCGGTCAGGGAAGCCGGGGAAAGTGTGATAATGGATCCTTGGCGACGCCTACAATGTGCACGCGTATCATGGAGGGTACGTCGCTGCCTGTGTCAAGCGAGCAAAAAACCTTGGATACGATGATCAAAGGGGTTTACTACCAAGCCCGAGCAGCTGGGCTGGCTGTGATTCTAGTCTTGTCAGCCGCTAAGGATAGATTGCGAGCCACTGATTAAGCGAATGCGCCCGTCAAAAAAGATAAGTACCTACACAGACCCAACAAAGATCCACTTATTGTTCATCGCCCAGCCAGCCTAACTAGCAGATGAGGGACTGAGGGTGACCTTGAAGCGTTAGAACCAGACTCAGAGGGATTCAAGATGTACATAGTGTCTTTAAGAGCCATAGTAGTGTCAGTGTGGGCGGGAGGGAACTGGAGATACCCAGTCAGTGAAACTGCCAGTGCCAGAGATGATCTCACCCAACCAAGTTGAACCAACTGCCATGAGCAAAAGGCGAACTACCAGCTCCGGTCTTCAGGGTGCTGAGCTTTTCAAAGCCATAAATTTTCTCAAAGTGCTCGAAAGGCTCTCGAGAGAGGAAGAAATGGAGGGAGATGGTGTGGAAGTTTCTCAGGGCCTTCAAGAGCAAAAGCAGAGGACCCCTTGGTGAGTAGTGCAGAGTTGATTCTGTTCTTCCATTTTCCTCATATCCTACGAAAGACCTTTTCGTTCTCCAGCATAGATTTCGAGATCCTGACGGAACAGCTCAACATACCCTCTCAATCAAATCCATGGCTTCCACTCTCCAGTCCGCTGTCGAAACCATTCAGATAAAAAACTGCTCATTTGCCTTGTGCTTGCCATCTTTCCAACTTACTGTTCTTCCTAGTTGCAATCCTCACTGCTGTCGAATATGATTATAGTAAGTGATACGTGTCTATACATGTTTCTTTGCATCAGATGAACGTCAATGTTGTTAGTTCTCACATTGAACACATATGGGTCAGCAGACACCTTTCTCAAACCCTTGATATATTTTCTTGATATGGTTGCAGAACGAGCCCCGGACAAGGATATCTAGTTGTGATGCACTCATTGTGTTTATTGACAGGGATCCCGTCCACATCCCCCTGTCAATCACAAAAGAGCATGTTCAGGGGCTGTCATTGAAGCTCGGTGCATTGACTGTGCTTGCAAAGAGAAGTAGTGTGACAAAAGATATTGGTGTCATCCTACGGGAACTCTGGGACCGTGTCGTTTCCTCCATCACTGATTTCCTTTGGACCACACATCCTCCTCGATCTCGTATCTGGTGGTGTCCCACTGCCGAGTTCTCTCTACTCCCCCTTCATGCTGCTGGTCCATATAGGAAGGGTCAGAATGGTTTCGCTGATCTCTACATCTTGTCATATACCCCCACCCTGAGTGCACTCATTCATGCTTGACAGCACCACCCATCGAAACTGGCAACAGAACAGAGACACTTTCTTTGCATTGGTCAGGTGAACACTATCGGTGAAACTGAACTGCATTCAGTCGGTGCAGAGCTAGCCACTGTTGGTCAGCGGGTCCATGGTCGCGCCACATTTGCTTGCATGGAAGGGGAAGAATCATGTATTTCGAGGGTTGACGAAGAGCTGAGGAGGACCCAATGGGTACATCTTGCCTGCCATGGTCTCCTGAACACGAAAGAGCCATTCAAGTCTGTATTCGCACTCCATAATGGCCACTTTACCATCCAACACATCATCCGATCCGATTTGCAGAACTCCGAATTCGTGTACCTGTCTGCTTGCCATACGACTGTCGGAGACGAAGAGAGTCCAGACGAGGTGATCCATCTTGCATCTGCGATGCAGTTTGCTGGATTTCGATCTGTAATTGGGATGATATGGGCGGTGAATGATGGTCAGGCTAGCAAGATCACGTTGGTGTTCTATGAGCACATAGTGGACGAATTGGGCCATCTGGATCATACCCGTGTGTAACGGGACTAGACTTGGATCGAGTACAACCTAGTTTATAGGTTGGACGAGGGAACTAATGCTGATGACGAGGCGGCGGCAGGTGTCGATTACAACGACGATGAGGACAGTAAAATCGTTGATTGGTAAAGAAATGATGAAACAAAGTAGCATCCGATAACGAGGATGAGACGGCTAAGTGCAATGGTAGGAAATAGGAGTAGTAAACAAAAGTCCAGGCCCCAAGTGGAGAGTAGACAAGTGAATAGGACTAAGGAAAAGACGACGAGAGGGGACGGTATATATATGATACTAAGGAAGTTTAGGGTAGGTCGTCTGAGTCCTAAATACTTGAGGGCCAGTGAAAGAAAGTCAATGATAAGGAAACATGAGGGAAACGCAAGGTAACTGTGAGGCGTGACATCATAGATAGACGAGAGTCTGGACTTGGTCTGGACTTGAGTCACGTATTGTCTCACGGTCACGTGTGAGGTCACGTGACGAAGAAGAGCGGAATGTCACGTGATCTGAAAAGGGGTAAGTCAGGTGACTTGGTCACGTGACTGTGAAGGTGAAAGTTGTTAAGTATGATTAGGTGAAGAAAATGAAAAGCGTAGTGTATGGGTCCTGAACTATAACACCTGTGCAGTGTACATGCTGTGGAAGACGATGAAGTTGGTGGATGTACTGTTTGATCAATGCATTCTGTACGTACATATCGGTGCCTAGGGTTTAAAGTATATCCTCTTTCGATGTTTTATTGCTGCTTATTGCTGTCTAACTGCTGTCTAATACGCCCTATCTCTTGTCACGCAATATATACCTGATGGTGATGTGAATAACTTACGGTGACCACCTGACATATTCTAGTTCCCCCGCCGAGAAATGAAACAGAAACAACAGTTGCACTGCCAAATAATTAACATTCCATAAAGTCTGACAAATAAGGTGAAGAAGATGGTAGCGGCAAGGGGACAGTACGTGGTTGGTATGAATAAGAATGTGGTTAAATTAGCATGGATTTACAAGGAAACGGGGCTATCTTACGGGACTCAAGTTGAGCACATCCAGAAACAAGGATGGGGAGAACATCTGTGGGCGCGAGAATGAGATTGCATATGCAAAAAAACAAGAACCGCACAAAAGTAAGACCTTGCCAAACCATAGGATGAGTCCGATCCATCAGAAGCGGCTCGGGAATGGGTCAATGCAAGATCAATCATCGCAATGTTAGATGAGGTATGTGTCGACGATAAGGTGATGGTAGACGCGGTGTTGTCATATGTGTATTAGTGTTTATCGCCTTGATATGCAGTGAGTGGTGGGACCCATCATGGTTGGAATGGAAGAACAGAAGAACTAACCATAGTGGTGGACCATACCAGCATGTGAGATAAGAGAGAATTAGCCCGAGTCAGGAATGGCTCATTGATTCGGAGTCAACATGTACAGCGCTGTCAATGACAATGCACATCCCACGTCTCGTGTTTCTTATACCCATTCCTTGTATCAGCAATTGTCCTCTGTTGGTCCTCAAGCTAATTTTCTTCGACTGCAATGCCAGCAAGGTCTTCGGGGTCGACAAACTGTGTGACCGGCATGTTCTTGAGTGAACAGCCATGGTAAAGAATGGTTCAAAATGTTGCAAATTTGAGCTTTGAGACGCAAAGACCAGTTGTGTGATCGTGACACAACAAACATAGGTCCGAAGTAATGCGGGCGGTACTCGGCATTAGATTAGCTACGATCTTGTTGAGGACAAGATTGATCTGGATATCATGATCCTGGATAGAGTGGGGTGTCCTATGCTCTAAGTCAGCGACGAACATGATACGGCTGCATAGAGCGCATTGCTGGATCTCTCGTAGGCCCTCGTTTTTTTTGGCAAGCTGACAAGTACAAATAGAGCTTGTGGGAGACTTGTACTAGTAGGCAGCTTCTGTGATATCGGGGGGGAGAGTTGGTTCCAAGTTGATGCCATGAGCCATGTAGAACGGTGAGTGTCCTCATTTGTGACCCCACCAGGCCATACCCAATTTTCACTGTGAGTGACCGATAGCCTTGCGAGTGCAAAAGACGTATGCAGCGAGGTTTGCCATTGTCTGTCACTTCAATCTCGGAACGACCCAATCGTGCATCCAGTCTCGTTCTTGACCTTGAACGATGCAGATGGATCCATTCCCCCTGGAAACACAAAGCCATTTGGATTTGATGAGCTTGATGAGTTCGTCATGTATGCCAGCCGTGTGGCTGGTGGTGGGTGGCTGGGAGAAGTATTAGTTGTCGTGAAACTGCCTTTCTCTGATTTGTCTCATCCTGCTGTTGAGTAGCTGCAAGCTCTTCGAGTCACAATATGTGTCCACAACTGAAAATCGGCGAAAGTCTTCAATTCCAAGGGGAGAGAAGAGCCTAGATGACAACTCGAACACCATCATACCAGTGAATGACACCTTTTTCAAGGCCTCCCTCATGGTCCTCACTCACTGGAAACGAAGATGTCGTCTGGTACATCTCTATCAAGATCTGTCAATGTCAGACACAAAGAAATGACCGTCGTGACGCTTGCACCACTCAGGTACTACAGTTAGCGTGAGGTAACTTGTTGGATATTGCGGTCATGCATTCAACTCCCACTGACAACACTGCGTCTCTTCCTTGACTCATCCTATATGTGTTGTTTTCAAATAGCACTAGCAAGCCTTTCGCATCTTCACCCACACTGTCTGCCAACTTGATATATGCGACATTGTTCCGCAGGGACCCATCCTGTACAAAAGGGCGTGTTCAATTAAGCTGCTGCTATGACTGCTGAGTCTCAACCCTAGTCTAGATGTGCAATGGACGTCAAGAACACTTTGGAAAGAGTTCATACGAATCATCATTGTAGCTTATAAACCCCACCAGTGGATTGCACTCTCCTATATGCTTGTCTTTCCGGCACGGTAATATATATTTTTCATCCATTTATTTGGGTGCACTCATGCAGTTGTTTAGTTCGTTCCCCATCAACTTGAACGGCGAGCAGGGCACTTGTCATGACCAACTTGTTTTCTTTACAACCCCCTGTGCCAGTCTGGGATCCTGCTGTGCTGGAAACATCTATCAAATCTTGAGATGGATTCAACAACGACCTTTCGTGCGTCCCAAGACAACATTGACGCGTGTGAGGTTTTTGACACTCGTTGCAGAATACAAGACTCTTGTAATCTCAGCGCACATTCATGTGCACATGGCATGCCATCAGTCTCTTCAGTTGATCTGTCTGCTGCAAAATCATGGGTCACTGCAGCTGAAGATTTTCACCATCCCACGACCCTTCTCACATATGAAACATCTCTTCGACTTCTTGTTTGCCATCTCGCTGCTCTCCCTTCATTACCTCAGCATCTCAGTATCCTCAAGAAACTCTCATCGTCGCTCGCAGTCGATGCATTCTTGGCTTGCCTTCGAAGCCTGTCTCTTACCAATGCAATCAAATTGCTGGAACAGGGACGGGGTGTGTTCTGGAGCCAGCTCACTCGCCTCCGTTCCCCGCTCGACGATGTTGTCTCATCTGGCCCGGCAAGAAAGACATTGGCAGATGAATTCACATGTCTTACCTCACTCATTCGGGATGCCCTCGATTTCCCCTATACAGACCAACACGATCGGGTGTACCATCTCAACTTGAGCTCGAACGAATGGTATCCAATATTCACCAGTTATCTGATCTCTTATGTTTCCTTCTCCCTCTGCTCTTCTCCGATCTCCGATGCACAGCCAGTGGTGGACCCGTTGTCATTGTAAACGCGAGCAAGTACAGTTGCGATGCACTCATTGTCTTTATCAACAGGGATTCCGTCCACATCCCCCTGTCGATTACAAAACGGCAAGTTCGGGAGCTGTCATTGAAACTCGGTGCATTGACTAGGCTCACAAAGAGACAGAGCGTGGCCACAGATATCGGTGTCATCCTACGGGAACTCTGGGACTATGTCGTTTCCCTCATCACTGATTTCCTTCGGACTACATATCCTCCTCGATCTCGTATCTGGTGGTGTCCCACTGCCGAGTTCTCTCTACTCCCCCTCCATGCTGCTGGTCCATATAGGAAGGGTCAGAACGGTTTCGCTGATCTCTACATCTTGTCATATACCCCTACCCTGACTGCGCTCATTCGTGTTTGATAACTCTATCCATCGAATCCAGCAATGGAACAGAAACTATTTCTTTGCATTGATCAAGCAAATGCTATTGGCGAAACTGAACTGGATTCGGTCGGTGCAGAGGTGGCCACTGTTGATCAGCGGGTCCATGGTTGCGCAGTGTTCACTCACATGGAAGGGTGAGAATCATGTATTTTGGGGGTTGATGAAGAGCTGAGGAGGACTCAATGGGTACATCTTGCCTGCCATGGTCTCCTGAACACGAAAGAGCCATTTGAGTCTATATTCGCACTCCATAATGGCCACTTTACCATCCAACACATCATCCGATCCGATTTGCAGAACTCCGAATTCGTGTACCTGTCTGCTTGCCATACGACTGTCAGAGACAAGGAGAGTCTGCACGAGATGATCCATCTTGCGTCTGTGATGCAGTTTGCCGGATTTAGATCTGTGATTGGGATGATGTGGGCGGTGGACGATGGTGAGGCAAGCAAGATCACGTCGGTGTTTTATGAGCACATAGTGGATGAGTCGGGCTGTTTGGACCATATCCGCGCAGTGTACGCACTGTGGAAGACGATGAAGTTGGTGAATGTACCGTTTGATCAACGCATTCTATACGTCCATATCAGTGCCTAGGGTTTAAAGTGTATCCTTTTTCAATGTTTTTATTGCTGCTCGTTGCTGTCTAATACACCCCATCTCTTGTCACCCAATATATACCTGATGGTGATGTGAATAACTTACGGTGGTTACTCGGCACGCTCTAGTTCCCTGGCTGAGGGATGAAACAGTTGCACCATCCAATAACTGATGCTCTATAAAGCCTGACAAACAAGGTGAAGAAGATGGTGGCAGCAGGGGCATGGTACATGGCTTGTATGAATAAGCATGTGGTTGAATTAGCATGGATTTACAAGGAAACGGGGCTATCTTACGTGGACTCAAGTTGAGCATGTCCAGAAATGAGAGCAGGGAGAACATCTGTGGGGTAAAAAAAAAAAAAAACAAGGACCGCACAACAGTGAGACCTTGCAAAACGACGGGACGAGTCCGATCCATCCGAAGCGGGTCAGGAATAGGTCTGCCAGTGTGCAAGATCACAATGTTGGATGAGGTGTGTGTTGACGATGAGACGTGATAGTAGACGACATTGTTGCTGTATGGGTATTAGTGTTTATCACCTTGATATGCAGTGAGTGATACATCATGGTTGGAATGGAAGAATGTCAGAATTAACCAAAGTGGTGGATCATACCAACGTGTGGGATAAGCCCGAGTCAAGAACAGCTTCGAGTCATTGAACCACAGGCACCGCTTGGATTTGGATCCAAAGACTATGCAAAGATCACTCACCTATTTGTCCACCTGACCCACGAGAATGTACTATTCAATTGGCCAGATGAAGATTAAGTGTGGTGATGGTCATAGGTACTGCGACACTCGCAGATATTTATGAACCACATCAATGAGGGACCATTGGACCTATCATACGGTGGACTCATGCAGGTTTGGGTTGGCGTGCCGTCTTTTGGTTCCTTGCGATTTGGGGAGTCATCATATTTTCAGCGTTTCTGTTCTTGTTCAAAGACACATTCAGGACGGAACAGAGTTTGACGTACCAAAATGTCCTGAAAAGACACATACAGGAATACATGCTCGCACAAGAAAAGCAAACCATGCGAGAATGACCCGCCAGTAAGAAGATGTCAGAAGAAGGAACTTCCAAAATGAAAACACCTCAAGGCGATGTGGAAGGCCAATATGCAATCGTTCCACCACTAGCCATTACAGAAGTCCAGTTATCGATCACGGACATTAACCCGATTCCTCCCTACCTACGAATTCTAAGCAGCAAGAACAATCTTTGTGTTCTGATACCATCTGGTGGGTCATACGACGTCGAGCCTGACGACCCTGACTTTGGTTTATTCCTCAGGATTTATTTTCGCTTTCAGTTTCAGCATCACGTACACTTGTGCACGAATGTTATCACTCTATTATGATGCATCTTGGGCGGATGGTGATCCAATAGAACACTCGCTCGGCTTAAAGCTGCAAACGGTGGTGTAAGCTATGCAGAAGTGAGTCCGATGCAACGACGAATGGCTCTTGAGTAGGGGGTTGTGCTCATAGGGATCGTGTCATAGATGAGATTGGAAAGCGCTAATGGGTCTGCCAACAGCATGTGCATGTTGCTGTGATTTGCATTATGCTCTTCTTGTGCAGGTTCTTTTCGATGTGCGTTGCACCCAGATCACCCTTTTTCCTTGTTTAACCTCTATTGTGGATGTTCAGATGGATATATGCTAGTACTTTGGTGTACATTGTAGATGCCAATGTTGGACGGTCGTCCAGACCAGTGGCCACAAACAGCTTATTCTGTGGCTCGTTTGCGTTTGTTTCCATAGAAATCACGGTTCCATTGCAGGTCGGTCTCTGTGTTGCACCAACATTGTCTTGCACTGACGTATAGTCCCTTTATACGTTGTGGGCTGGGTTGATGTTGTTGGCAGAACTGTTGATATTGCTTGTAATTTGGAAAGGTAAGCAGTGTGTGAAGTGGAGAAACGAAAAATTGGATCGTGACTGTGATTAATCTGCATAATTTAGATATTAGAGATTAACTCGGGCTAGAGATATGTACATAGGGAAAGAAAGGATGAGATGGGTGTTGGGAAACCTTAGTTGTGGATTTTGTCTTGGGGCGCACTAAAGATCATTGTTGAATTGTTTTCGTCACTGTCTTAAGACTTAACACTTTCAACGTGGCAGAACCCAAGGCTGGCATAGAGGGCGTGGTGGTGAAGAAAATGAGCTCAAGTTGGTCATGACAAGTGCCCTGCTCGTCGTTGACAGGGAACAAACTACACAACAGCGTGAAGCAAACGATGAAAACACAAGTCCATTGACAAGTTAACACTGCTGCCATAGTACAGTAGACGACACTCCGGAACCTTGTCTTGCTCAAGCTCATCGATGTTGGCACGCACTGAGTATAGTTCCGTGCAGTTGTTTCTCTCCCACGCTCTCTGAACTTTTCGTTCATCTACCCACTAACATGAAAGACTTGGCACAGGTACTGAATTTCACGCACACGGCAGATGAGTTTGAAGATGCACCACACCAACGCTGGTCTCACGATCCAACAAGCGGACGATGCCCTTCAGGACCAATGGGCTCAGGAACAACCAAGACAGGCGACACAGGGAGCCACTGATGATTTGGAAAACGAGATTGGTTTTGCAGGCATTTACTTGCTCTGGGAGGGTCTATCACAATTCAAGCAGGCAACCCTCTCATCATATTCTACCTCTCCATCTGATTTATGATCGTCACATCAAAGTACCACTTCACCCCTGCCAATGTGCGTACGCATATCCATCCTACTAGTATCCATCCTTCCTTGTGAAAGCTGACCATCCTTACTTCTAGACCGGGGTATTTTTCACCATCGTAGCTTCCACCGGGATGACCGTCTTGTCGATGATCATCCCACACCTCGTCCACTTTCTGTGTCCATACTACCACCGAACAAGCGCACCATGTCCTCTGGTGGACGAATGTCTCAGTAACGGTGCCAAATCAGCACCGAAGACCTCGGATCACCTAGATGTACACTTGGCGTTTGTGTCCTACGTCATTGCGGCCATTGCGTTCTTGTGTGCAGCCACATCCATGACGCACCTTGGAATCAACCTCTGTAAGAGTTCGGTAATAATCATTTTTTGTCCATTGACACTTGATGTGCATGATACACAGCTGCTGTGTTCATTGGATGGTAAATCCAATGACTTGGAGCATGGTGATCAGCTACGTTGATCCACTGAAGCAAGGTCAAATTTGGATTGCATTTGCGCAGGATGGGCACCAATGTGTAGACCTCTATAAGAGGCATTGGCAGCAATCGAGATGGTCTACAGCGCAGGTAGGGTCTTGTCGCCGATCATCATGGGTAATATTTTTGCTGCAAGGATCGACATGATGCCCCCGCTCTTGCTTTGTGTCCACCTGGTGAGTGCGCCAATGTTTCTGGCCTCTGCTGATTGCTGATCATTTCTGCATACATAGATCATCATTTTCATCAGTGCTGTGTACCTGTTGCTCGTCAGAGACTCGGATAGGTTCCGCAAGTCATGTGTTGTCAATCAACTAGCATATATATATCATCTAACCTTTCGAGGTCATCACATATATATGATTGTATGGTACGAAAGTATTACAAAAGGACTGACATGTACAGATGCGCGATTTCATGAGCTAGACCAAGATCAGGTAGTTTAGACTTGAATTACTTGACCAGGCACTCACGCGACTCCTTGGGCTTGACTGAAATCACCATGGTTCCCCTTGCATAAAAGTATTCCAAAGACAGCCTGGTTCGACGACCACACGCAAACGAAGTCTCACAATGGATGGATGACAATTCCTTGACCTCCAATACCTGCGACACAGGGTCCTTGTAGAATGTCTTCATTAAGTGACAATTAAATTGCATTGAATCTGTACATGCAAATCTCAATCCACGGCCAATGATATCAACGCCTTCCAGGTCGTCCCATGTGAGTCCACGCACAACTTTCTTGAGCAATTCATTCAGCTCATAACATTCAAAACCGTAGCTGTAAGCACTGTCCGTGGCCAGCTTCACATAGGAAAACATGTCAAACTCGAGGGGCCAGTCGGGAATATGGTGCTTTTGGGCGTACACCAACTGGACAAGATTGAAATCCTTTCTTGATCCTGCAGCTAGTGCTTCCAACGATTACAATGGAAAGATATGTCTTGAAAAAAAAATGTCTATAAAATAATGATGTGTGCACCTTTTTCTGGATGGCAAGATTTTTTATGCACTTCCACCCCTTTTGCCGCTGGATTGAATATGAAATGTTTACTGATACTTGCAGAGTACGCTGGTTTCGCAGGTACACTTATTGCCATCGGTCTCACCATCCTCTACCTCCACAGTTCCAATCTTACCCTTGTCCCCCTTCTTCCCCTTCCCCTTCCCCTTCCCCTTCCCCTTCCCACCCTCAGACATTTTCTGCAATTTTTCCACTACATCCCTCGCTCTCGTGGCCGCCGTCATCCCGGGCCCCTTCTTGTCTCTATCTAACAGCATCTTCAGCCCCCTATCAGCGTCCCGTCCGAGCGGTCGCTTTTCCCTTTGTTACCATCCCTCCCCAGCCCCCTAGCTGTGAGCATATCCCCAGCAGCCCCACCGACGCGACGTGTCCCGAGATAATGGAGACTGGGCTATCTACCACTGGCTCAGGTTGGAGACCCCACTACCGTGAGGGTTCATACTCAGGTTTACGCTTGTGGGCAGGAGTCGTCGTCATACCCTGCGTTCCGCACAACAAGAAAATAATTTACTTCAGCACTCCAGGTTGTAAAAAACGAAATACGTAAATGAACCTGGCTCAAAATTCTGCTTTCCTAGCCTGCTACCTCTGGACCACGTCTGCAAATGCCACTTGCAGACGTTGCTTACCCTTTTGTCCATTCATCTTCCACATGGTTTTCCATTTTTCTTTGTCACATTACACATCCCAAAGTCACAATGGAGGTTGAACACTGAAGATTCCAGGGTAACACAAAATATTGACCATGGGGTGTGGTATCTTGTCATTGTGCTATGAAGAAAAAAGGGATGGGCAATAAGAACATTTGTACAATGTGACGAGGGAATGAAACAGACAGACCCTGGTGAGGTTTTAAAACCTTTGGACTAGGAGAGCAACAACATCTCTCTCATTGTGCCTGGACATTGTCTTAACTCCCACCCTGATAGATTTTCTTCACACTCCTGTTCTCTCCGATGACTCTATCAAATCTGTCCAACGTCAAGAAGGTATCTCCCCTAATTGTGGATTTCCCTACAGGACCAGGAGTGAGCTCCAAAATCGATCAATTTCATGCTGACATACTTTTTTCCCGTGGGTCTTTGTTTGACCATTTGATCCGTTCTTGTCTAATTTTGTGCCAGGGCCGGGGTTGCTACTAGACGTAGATCCGCCCATGGCATTATCTGAGACAAGACTATCCAAGTCATCTGCAGGAGTGACATCCACTGGTGCCTGAGTGTGTTTGATGGGGCCTCTCGGCCACAATGGGAATAGGGACTACTCACCATCAACAAGGATGTCATGTCCGAATTTATTTGGAAGAAGTATGCAGGAATAGAGATGTCAGGGTGAAAGATTGTATTCTCCACGGAGATACTCTTGGGGGTTCTGATAAGGATTGTGGCCTGTGGTAATGTCAAAATATGATTTATAACACGCTGAGAAACAAACTCAGTTTGAGAATCAATGAAAAGAAATGTACAAGGGATGGA
>JBBPRT010000051.1:0-33763 GCA_038093175.1 Boletus hoseneyae
GGAACGGACTTGCACTCCAAAACGGCGGGTATCTTGGGGATCTCACGCGACCAGGCCAAAGTATTCAATTATTCACGCATATACGGGGCGGGAATGAAGCACGCCATCCTACTCCTCCTCCAATCGAACGCAGCGATGCAACCCGAGGAAGCGAGAAAGCTTGCGGAAAATCTGTACTCGTCGACCAAGGGTAAGAACACCCACCGGGTTGATCTTTTTGGACGCAAGTTTTGGTTTGGCGGGACGGAGAGTTTTGTATTTAACAAGCTGGAGGAGATCGCGTTGTCAGAACGACCGCGGACGCCTGCGTTGGGGTGTGGGATCACGGCGGCGCTCTCCAAGGACAACCTGCCCGCAAAGTTTGGGGTGGATTACATGACGTCGCGGATCAACTGGGTCGTCCAATCGTCCGGGGTGGACTATCTCCATCTCTTGCTCGTCGCCATGGACCATCTGACGCGGACGTACGACATTGACGCGCGCTTTCTCTTGTCGGTGCACGACGAATTGCGATACCTCGTTTCTGAGGCGGATGCGTACCGCGCAGCGTTGGCGTTGCAGATCGCGAACATGTGGACGCGGTGTTTATTTGCGTATAGGTTGGGGATGGACGATTTGCCACAGGGGATCGCATTCTTCTCGGCCGTGGATGTGGATCGGGTGTTGAGGAAGGAGGTGGATATGACGTGTGAGACGCCGTCGCATCCGTCGGCGATTCCGCCTGGTGAGAGTTTGGACATCGTGAAGACGTTGGAACGGACGGGTGGGTCGCTGTGGCGGGATGGGCGGCCGATGAATGTGGGTGTGCATGATGATGCTGGTGGGGAGGCGTTTGGGGGATATGAGCGACCGGATTGTCTGGAGCATCGGGCGAAGAGTGCTGGGTTTTTGCGGGCACAAGCGACGGATGAGTTTGCGGAGGTGAGGCATCTCGCGAAACAGGTGCCAGGACTACGGATGACACGGTCGGGGGTGAGCGGGAGAGGAAAGGGAAAACGCCAGTCAGGTCAGGTAAGAGGGCACGGGGATGTCAGCGTTGACAGGGGTGAATGGATGGCCATGCAGGAAGTGATGAATAGTGGGAGCCCTTGATTGACGGGTATGTTAAAAGTACTGTAGCCACCATGATCATGGTAGGCAGCATGTAATGACAACTACGCTAAGTCGTATTCGTAATTCCTTTGGTGAGAAGGGCTTAGAATTACACTCTCAACTTGTGAAGGTTTAGAAGAATGGTCGATGCTCCCTTGTCTGCATTATCGTCGTGGAATTTTATCTCGTTCGAGGGGATTCCACAGCCAATTCGAATGCGCATGATGAAAATCGTCTCCGAATCATGTAGTTTTATCGAGTCAAAGTCCAGACAGATCATAATATTCTCAACTAGGGATCATAAAATGTAAATCAATACCGGCAAGTCAAGTTCTTGTTCCAATCCTCAGATCCGACTCCCTCCGCGACGACGAATAGCCTGTGTGGATCGTACGTGTCCTTGATAGCCTTGAGAGTCGAATAGTGTGAACCAAAAAAGGTCTCCTGCCAATTGATCTCGAACAGGGACGCCTGTTACGCGAGGGGGAGGCTATCAACACACACAACCTCTCGTCGAATGCACGGCGATACGAACCTCATTGAAGTAAGCACTATCGTCAGGCGTAAGATCGTACATGGCCTTGATCCATGTTTCAAGCTGGGAGATCATTCCCTGGATTTCCGTCGAGGACGTGCCATCCTCCCAAGCGATCCCGCACAAGGTTTCCACGACCGCATTTCGCCAGGCGGGATTCAACCCAGCGGAGTCAGCAGCGAACTGACTGACCTTCCCGCCTGCGATTGTACTACATGGACAGTTATCGTTCCAAACCGTCAGCCGGTCCATATAGAGGATGACTAGAACGTACTCAAAAGAGGCACTGCAGTTAATGAGGACCTCGGCGACTTTGGCGTACTCGTTTGCCACAGTGTCCCGGGAGAGAAGTCGAGATGTGATCATGATATTTCCACCATTTTGGATGCCGTTACTGAACAAGAATTGATAGAGCTCATAAAATGAAGGAGCATAATAGATATGTTCTTCAGAGACGACACCGAACGGCGCCAAGGACAGTGTATAGTTGTTCCAGGCTTGCGTGGTTGCGATAGCAGTTTGGTTCGTCATATTGGGAGCGAGATAGAAGAAATTCAATTGTTGGTTGGATAGGTTCCCGTATCCACCCCAACCGTCGTCTGTAAATTGGGTTTGGTAGCGCAGAAATTCGCCAACGAACTCTGGCATCACCGAGGAATTCGTGGTGCTTGCCTGATACGTGTAGAGCTGGGTTGGAACAGAGGGATAGGTGCGATAGGTGACAGAGGTGACAATGCCGTACGTAGATCCACCACCTCCACGCAAAGCCCAGAAGAGATCCGAGTTCTGATAATTGTTCGTAGTCAAGAACTCTCCTGTGGAGAGGACGACAGATATTTCTAGAGCATTGTCAACGCCTTTAATTGTTAAATTAATCTGGTGAACAAGATGATCCGTCAGAATCTTACCAAGACCGTAGGTGGGCGACAGTGCAGAGTGACCTCCGCCTGCTAACCACCCACCAGATGAACCGATAGAACCTCCGACAGAGAGACCGCCGACCATCATGCGTCCGTAGTTATTGACAGTGGCATATGCTTCATGCCACTGTACGCCAGCGCCAAGAGTCACAGCTGAACACAATAAGCAGTCAGAGATGTAAAAATCCTACGCAGATTTCGAACGATCCTTACCCTCATATGTCTCGTTTACCGGAGCTCCCCGTGGTACAAACGTAGCATTGTACATGATATTTTTCATATTGTGTGTCCACACCACAAACGAACCGCGCGCCGCGCTACGCCCAAGAAAATCATGGCTGCGCGCGCGTCATCCATCAGTCGCATCAATTTCATATACAGTTCATATCGAGATATATGACTTACCCTGTGTTCTTGACAACCAACTTTAAGTTCTGCTGCACCGCAAAAGTGACCGCCGCTTGTATGTCGACTACTGTGCGCGCGTCTACACCGATGACTGGCACCCTCCCTTGTTCACAGGTGCCTGTGATAGTCGTGTTGAGATAGCATGCGTCGATGGTGCCATTCTGAAACATAAACGTCTCGAAATTGGGTGCTTCCATGGATCCAGGCATGGAGGAACGCCAGTTGCCGTCGTACCAATTCTCGATGACTGCAGTGCAGTTACTTGATGGATCCCCAGGCGGATAGCACGCTGACGCGCTGGGAAGCGGGTAGACGAGGGGTTGGGTGACCTGGGAGCGGAGTTGCGCGAACACAGAGGAAGAGGGCCAGCAGGATTGACCATAGGTACAAAGACAACCTGAACTGCCCGCCCGGGCAGCCATAGGGCCCCCCATTCCAAGGAATGCTAGTGCAGAGAGCACCTTCATTCCAGCTTATTGGAGAGGTTTGAGCAGAAAGGATATAAAAACTGAAGATTTTCTCCTTGGAGATCTTGAAAGAATAAATTGTATGGGACCACAGCCAAGGCTGATGAATTTTCTTGTTCATGAGTCATGGTGCGCAGGCGGCGTTCGGACGTACTAGGAAGTTATCATTCGATTACATACTTCTTGCTGTTGAAGTCATTCGAGTCGGTGCCAGTGGTCGCTTCGTTCCGATGCTGTGGGTGGGAGTGCGAGCTGAGTCGCAGCCAGTAATAATGTCGTTACCACAGCCAACTTGGGCGCAACATTGTGAGGAACTTGAACTTTGAGGCTACTAGAGCTGAACAAGTACATCTGGAACTAGTAAGAAGCTACCAGGCCGTGGAGCAGTTTAACTTACTATGACACCACAGCCACAATGATGATCAATCCAAACAAAATCAAGCGAAATAGGCAGAATTTCGAATCTTCGATGAGCTCGAGGCGGTGAACCTCAAGCATGATGCTGACTTGAAGCATTGCCTTCTCATTTCAATATGGTCGACCTGATCATGGCGGGTCAGGTTACCCACCATCATATGTTGACAACTTGAAGTAAAGATTCTACCTGACAGATCAGGTTGGCCTTATTTTTTTTTAAATGGTATGCACAAGATTTTCGGAGATGACTTTGAATATGTTGGTCTAATACTAAGCAGAGGCATGAGAAGGCAGTAGTCCAGTATGCATGAGAGGTGGATACAGTTGAATGGCTGTAACTTCCAGCTGCAGAGTGGAATCCATGAATCCAATATACAAGGTTAGAAAGCAAGGAAATGATAAGTCACCATGACAGTCATTAGATGGTAAACACCACTGGCACAACCAGCATAAGTAATTGACATACATACAGATGGGCCATCTCCAATATGCTGTTATCCAGGTGCTAGTCAAGACGACTGTAGATGACTGGAAGACCAAAACACAACATCAACACAATCATGGTGTGCCAAAGAGTTGAGCATCAAAGTGTAACAAATATGTATAAACAAGTGAGAGAAGGGTCCCAGATATTCTCCGAACAGGCTGCACCGTGTCATACATTGGGAGCAGTGATTCATCCCGCTGGAGTATGGGCTGGAAATAAAGAAAGATGCCTGATACAGGAACAGAGAGGAACATTAGAACATTGTCTACCTCCTGGGGAGGTTCTGCCGAAATATAGTAGTGCATTCGAGGGGTATGAATAGCATTGGCAAGATGATCCATCTGGCGCCCCCGCGAGATGTTGTTCACAGGCGACACACCCAGAATGATGGCACAGACCGTGCGACGTGCATGTGCTTACCTCATCTTTATTATGCCTTGTTTATCTTCCCCCCACCATCCCGCTGTCTGTGGACCTCGACAGACCAACCCACGCCGTTGATCTGACCCATCCCCGTTGAAGACATGTCTGTGAGTCTTTCTCCTCCTCCTCCATTGTCCCCGTCGCGACCTGCATGGGATTGAACCAGTCAGACGGGTCACGGGTGCTGGATTGTTGATACGGTGGTCGGATGTATTGACACGACGCGCAGGAATCCAACTTTGAACGGTTTGTCGAGGTCGGACGAGGTCTGTCGCGCTCTACTTGACCATATCTACATGCTCATCCGTCGCAGTCGTCCTTCTCAATTCTGGTCCATCCACTGGCAAAATCGCCGTCATCGCCGAAATCATTGACCACAACCGGGTAAGTATCGCTTCCATGACTCCTTAGCTCGCTCATAAGTTCATACCAGGCAATAATCGACGGACCCACTACCTCTGTCCCACGTCAATCCTTTCCCTACCGCCATCTCTCCCTCACACCCCTCCGTCTCACCAACCTTCCGCGTGGCGCTCGCTCGGGCGTCATCCGCAAGCATCTCGAAAAAGAGGGCACCGTTGCCAAGTGGGATAGCTCTGCATGGGCAAAGAAGCGTGCCGCCATCGAAAAACGGCGGTCGCTAAACGACTTTGCCCGCTTCGAAGTCATGTTGGCAAAAAAGGCGAGGAGGGACGTCGTGCGCAAGGCACTAGCAAAGGCATGAACGAGTTGTCGTATTAGCTAGCATCAATATAGCAACTGTTTACATTTCGAGCTTGTTCAGAGTCTGAGCCGAGCCCATCTTTGACTATGCCCGTCGTCCAGTTCGCCCCGTTCGCGTCCCTCGTCCAGCCGATTTTCTGGCATGAACTCACCAGACTCAAGATCGACGTTCTCCGTCTCTCAGACGACTCGCTCGACCTCACCGCTTCGTATTCTGTCGGTCGCACCATCAGAGATCGCGAAACCGGCCAAGATCTCGCTCTGGGATGCAACCTCTCCCTCGGCGCAGATGCGTTCGAGACACCAAAGTATGTACCATCGCCATTGATCGATCCAGCTCACCATCGATGCAGCGTCCCCACCTGGTCGGTGTCCGCCCGTGGTGTGTTCAAAAACTACAATACTGTCGAAGACTTCAAGGCTGCCGATAAGGCAGCACTCTTCAATGCTGTCGCCGACGAGGTGGGTCAGACAATCCTCATTACCTCGTTGGCTCACCCACCCCGTGCAGATGTGGACGAGCATCATCGAACGCAAAGATACCTCCAAACTGAACCAGTTCCTCCTCATAACCTTTGCTGACCTCAAGAAATACCAATATTATTACTGGTTCGCCTTTCCCGCTTTCGTCGCCAAGCCCGCATGGGAGATCGCAGACGATGGCTGGAAGTCCGCCGAGGATCAGCTCACTATCTCTCAGGTACCATTCCTCCCTCACTTGCGCACACCCATCTAATCCTTATATCTAAACAGCTCACATCCATTTTCGGCGCACTCCACGCAGAAACGAAATCATATTTTATCGTCAAGCTCACAAGCAACACGGCAGAAGTACACGCGATCGACCAAGCCGACGTTCTCCTCACAAGTGACGATTCCCAGTCTGTACGTGCCCGTTTCTCATGTACTGATCCACACACCAACTTCTAAAACGCAGATCATCATTGGGTTCATCGACCCGTCTGCCTCGCCAGAGAACCCAGGATGGCCCCTCCGCAATCTCCTTGCCTACCTCCACGCCATATACCCATCACAATCCAATTCTCTCAGTGTTCTCTGCTGGCGTGACAGCGAGCTCCCTACACAAGGCAAGTCATGGAAATCCCGTTTTGGCGTCGTATCGCACCCAAGCACAGGGATACCCGCCGCCAAACCCGCCGCACTTGGCTGGGAACGCCATCCGACGACCAACAAACTCAGCGCGCGCATGGCTGACTTGGCACCCATGATGGATCCGACACGGTATGCCATTCCTTGCTTGCTCCAATTGTGCATTCACTCACTCGCACACGACAGGCTCGCAGGTCAAGCCGTCGATCTCAACCTAAAGCTTATGCGCTGGCGCATTCTCCCCGCGCTCGACCTGGAAAAGGTCGCCTCGACGCGGTGCCTGCTCCTCGGTGCAGGCACGCTCGGGTGCTACGTCGCCCGTACGCTCATGGTGCGCCCCATCAGGCTCACTCGACGCCTTACTCACCCTATTTGTCGCACAGGGCTGGGGTGTCCGTACAATCACTTTTGTCGACTCTTCCCGCGTCTCGTTTTCCAATCCCGTTCGCCAACCACTCTTTGAATTCGAAGACTGCCTCAATGGGGGTAAACCCAAAGCAGCCTGCGCAGCCGAGCGACTCAGAAAGATATTTCCTGGCATCGTACGTGCCCTGTTTTGTGTCGTGTGCGAATAACTGACGCAGTGGTCATCCCAGAACGCGACGGGCTACCAGCTCTCGGTGCCCATGCCTGGACACCCGATACCTCCTGCGTCAGTCGCGCAGGCGCAAAAGGACGTCGAGCAGCTTGAGGCGCTCTTTGACGCGCACGATGCCGTATTTTTGCTCATGGATTCCCGCGAGAGTCGGTGGTTGCCGACCGTGCTGGGTGCTGCCAAAGGAAAGGTACGTCTTCCCCAGGATTTAGATAGCGATGTCACACCAAAGATGGCACTAGATCGTGTTGAATGCTGCGTTAGGGTTCGACACGTACCTTATCATGCGACACGGTGCCCGCACCGCTGCGCCTACGTCTGCGGAGAATCCGAATGATCAACGATTGGGGTGTTATTATTGCAACGACATTGTCGCGCCTGCAGACGTGCGTCATTTTCTTTTATGGATGTGAATGAGACGGCTCACGTTTCACTCGTGTTAGTCCCTTTCCGATCGTACGCTCGACCAGATGTGTACTGTGACACGACCAGGACTCGCCTCGATCGCATCTGCGACCGCCGTTGAGCTGCTCGTGTCACTCCTGCAACACCCTCAAGGGTAAGTCCCCTCTCGTCCCTCCTCTCGCCTTTTAACGCTTGCACCCAGCATTCATGCCTCCCCACCCCCACCCCAATCCCAATCCGACAGCTCCCCCGACGCGACGACAAGCGTCCTCGGCCTCGTCCCACACCAACTCCGCGGTTTCCTCGCCCAATTCCGTACACTGCTCATCACGGGCGCAGCCTACAATCGCTGCACGGGGTGTTCCGAGACGGTCCTGCGCGCGTACGAGGCGGGTGGGTTCGGGATGCTTCTTCGGGCGTGTAACGAGACGGGGTATCTGGAGGGTGTGACAGGTCTGGATCGGTTGTATGATGAGGGGGATCGGGCGTTGGAGAGTGTGGATTGGGAGGAGGATGAGGAGGAGTGAGGCTGGTGTCTCATTTGACATATGGCGCATATCCAGGCGCTTGATGCCAGTGGGGTTCATGTAATGAGTATTCACGTACTTTAGTTTTGGGTTGGGTTTGCTATTTACCACAACCGCACTGTCACAGAAATGACCTGCACGACGTCGCCAGTTCGCAGCGTCCACTCTGGATCTGCCCGACTTTCGATTCCTGTCAACCGTTCCACCCGTGGCGATGAGACATGCCTTGATTACGAGTCTCTATTACAGCGGTTTTCAATTGAATGCGGAAAAATGCAAAACCAAAAATCTCTCTCGGCAACTGCCAGACAGGACCCCAAGATGTACCCCTAGTGTAGTAGACTACAGCCATTAGCACACAACGCACTTAGCACAAACAATCCCAAACCCGGATTGTAACCAACGCGCTTGAAGCGACTGGACTCCTCCCAAAGGCTGCCATGCCACCTCATCAAGTCTCTGACGACTTGAAGGCTCGTATACCAGTCATGCACAAAGAAGGCTTCTCCATCAAATACATCTGCCACCTCCTTGGAATCAAGAAAACACTTGTTTACAACATACTTTGGCTCTACAAAACCTACCATCGCACGTCTAATCCCTTCAAATACTATCCAACACACCAGTGCTTCGCTTGCAATGCCTTCTCAATTCTGTGCTTGTCGACAAGGACTCTAACTATACTCAGCTTCTCCTCAATGATTTTCTTCACCATCTCATTGTAATCTGCAGCATCATCTACATCAATTGCATCACTGATGCGTTGCCTACATGTTAGTGGAGGATAGATAGTCCAGTGAGCTCTCAGTTATCTCATATGACACCAAAAAAAAAAAGACATACTTAGATAGTAGGTACTTGAATGGGTAGTTAGTCTCTTCAGAGAGGTTGGAATCACTAAGGCTATGCTTGAGAAATATGTTCCATAAGAAACTAGAGTAGTTCGACGTTGATTCCAAGCAAACACCAAACACAAGCTCTTTCATCTTAGTGGTCTTCTCTTCCTTTGTCTGGCCTTTTATCCCTGTTTTGACATGAGAATAGACAGTAAGAGACAGAGAAAAAGCCTGGTCGGTTTCATCAGAGGGGGTGGATGATGCCACGACTCAAGGTTGTGGTCACAATGTGGTGGCAAAGTCTATTACTAATGGCTCTGGTCTAGTACGACACTAGGGTTACATCTGGGGTCCTGCCCGGCAGTCGCCGAGAGAGATTTTTGGTTTTGCATTTTTCCGCGTTCAATTGAAAACCGCTGTAATTAAATTTTATTTCACATGTCAATTGTCAACATTTCCACTTGAATTACCATGGCAGACAAACCAACCCATGTCGAGGATTTGGCAAGACTAACACCTGTCGACGTGTTTCTTTTATTCCTCAAATCTTTCATTTTACTCCTCACCATAGATGGTTTCACGATCCTCCTTCCAGGTGTCCTTCTTTGGTACTCTGACCTGATCCCGTTCGGGGTCACCGCCACCGAGTTTGGTCACTTGGCGGCATACTCTGCATTCATCCTCCTCTGTGGCATATCCAATACTGCAATATACAAGTCCAAAAAATGGAGATACATATGGCGTATCATCTTTGATACACCCTGTCTGCTGTATCACGTCGTCTCCGGCATCCTTGTCATTGACAATTCCGCGGAAGTAGGTACGTCTACTCTTTTTTCTCCTGTAATACAATGACGATCTGCTGACGCACCAAACACCATGGATGGTCATTTAATCGTCCATCAGCATCCCCCGTCGTAGTTTTCATCGAATGCTTGTTGGTGGTACTGGTTTCCAGTACCGTCACTTACCTGCATGACAGCATTTTCCTCCGTGCAACAAGAGTGGCGCGCAAGGGGTTGCCCCCTCGGGACGTTCTTTATTCGCTGGCTTGATTGTTTCACCGCTGGCCACGGTGCCAGTGCCACTGCGACTGCATGCGCGCCCGGGCCGAATGCCGAATCCAAATGGTCAGCGATTTGAATGTTGTATAATAACATGGCAACGACATTGTCGAACCTACGAACGTGAGTCGCCCAAATCTTTGCTATGACGGGAGCATTCAGTTTTTTTTTTCCTCTTTTTTTGCTTCGCCACTTCTCTGACCGTGTACGTTCGGCCAAATAAATGTGTTTCGTCACGCGACCGCCTAACGATCGCACACTGGTGTGTCTGCAGATAAGCGAGTACGTTCTGGTTTTATTTCCATGCACGTGCAGCACTCTGGACTGTTTCTCATTTCTGCGGTCTCTGTTCGGCCGTGCGCTTTACAGATACCGTACGCATTACTTCGATGGTGTTGCCATACGAGGATGGGGTGGTGGGTGTGATCAAAAGGCGAGCGCTGGTGCAAGTGCGGCCGGCTGTGGGACGATGTCTCCTGTAAACTTTATTTATTTATTCCATGGACACCTTCGATAGAGACGAGACGAGAACTAGGGACCCACTTATTCAGTAAGGGACTGGTCACTTTGTTGTATGTGTGGAAACATACTGTAGACAGTAGGCATATGTACCTGTCAAGAACTCAATCAAAACGTACAATGGAATTCCCGTGCCCAACAACCCTTCGACATTGGATTCCGGCGCTATCTCGTGCGCACTGTTCTCCGCTGGCGATGCAACATCTCATGAAAAACATCCTTATAGAGGACCTTGGTGGAGCCTGCTCGCAGTAAAACCTCGCGTTCTTTACGAAGCAGTCGCCACAACGGCTTGCATTTTAATGTCCTGTATCGTCACCAAGTCAAAGAAATTGGCTGGAGCGTGGTGCGACCTGAGTAGCGATCGAGCGCAGCAATAACTGTAGCAGCAAGCCTTATAAAACAAATCTGTTGAGCCTGAATCGTCAAGTAACTGGTGAGTAGCCATACAAGTATCATGCTCCGAACAAGAGCGGGTCACTAAAAAAAGTCATCCGTGACGACGCCAACGAATAAATGTCCTTGAAGCGTATGAGATAGATTATAGTGAACTCGGCCACCTCTTTCAGGTCCAGAGTGGTTGCGCATCATGCCATCACGGAAGCTAAACTCAAACAGAGCGGTCTTCATGCTGAGGGTACAGTCAAGGGGAGTGTGAATGAGAGATAAGGAGTGGCGCCTCTGAGCTCACCGCTTTGAGGTGACATGGTCGTAGACATGAACTAAGTGGCCGAGAAACCATCCACTGCCAGTACATCGAGGTTTGAGGAATGTCTGCTCTATCTCGACGTGTGTTTTCAGATAAGTAGCGGGACCAGAGGTGCCAGTGACCGAGGATTTGTACAGAGTCCCATTACTCCGCGTAATTACACCTTCATTTCGACTGCTACGTTTCAAACTTTGATATTTCCTTTGCTGGTGTCTTCAACCTTTTCGTGGTACTATGTTTGATCAGAATCATCCTCTGGTGCGACCACCCATGATTTGGGCTGAATAGTTTGTTAGGTACACAAGATTTACTCCTCAATACACGCACCCGTCGCTGCGCTTGCCTCTCACGACCACCATGCAACACGTCATCCACCATCTTTTAGGCGAAACGAAGCGATGTAAAAGGAGCCTTTTGAGCTGTTGCCAGTGTGCACTGCGTCGCATTGTAAGAGGATGAGTCAGCAGTCCCTTCCTCGCTCCACCATGACATGGTGCAACTTTCACCCAGTTTACTCTCCCATGGGGTATCTGTTATGAGGGGTTTCGTACGAGCGAGAACTTACAGTGGGCCTTTTTTTTTCGTCTACCAGACCAGTGCTTCCGATGGCACTCACACGCGAGATGTTTGGGGGTTTTCCCCTCGTGGGTCATCTGTACTCTGGCGGATGTCAGTCCGAGTGAACGTCTACATGCGGTATAATACTGAAATTGGTGTGTTGTGTCGGATCCATCATGGGGTGCCGGGTCACACAAAAGTTGAACCTGCTTGGACAAAGTTGCGCCTTTTCTTCAAAAACAATATGTGCCATCCGCTCCTGGAGCTCAGCGCTCAAAGACCAGGCTAAGTGACAGCGTCCCAGATTGATCCTATGCAGCGCGAACGTACATGCACTATTACCTTTTTATGGTGTGTGTTGTACATTTCGAATGTCTCTACTAGTACAGTTGACGCTTCACATAGTACTGTCAGCCCCCGCGTAGGGAACGTCCGCCAATTTCAAGACAATAGCCTGTCAGCCCCATGATTAGTAGCCTATATACTAACCAACAATGTTCAAGCTTCAAGTTGTGTCCTTGTCTCTCATTCCTCCAACCCACGATGCTTTTCTCTCCATTGGTCCCTCTCATTTCTCTCACCCTTGCATTTCTCTCAGGTGCCGCGCCCCCTCCGAGCCAGTACAATGTACATGAGGAACGCACGCAGCTCCCTACGGGTTGGAGGCTGACGAGACGTCTCGACGCTACCTCGACTATTCCCTTGCGATTCGCACTCATGCAGAACGACATCGAGAACATCGGAACGTACCTCCACGACATATCTCATCCCAAGTCGCCCAGCTACGGAAAACACTGGTCTGCAGGAGACATTGCACACAAGTTCGCCCCCTCGGGCGAATCCATTGACGCTGTCCGCAGCTGGCTCATCGTGAGCGGTATCCAAGAGGGCCGGATAGGAGTCAGTCGTACCAGGGGATGGATTCATGTGGAGGTCACCACCGAGGAAGCGGAACACCTCATACACACCGAGTACAACGTTTACACGCACACGTCTGGAAAACAACACGTCGGTGAGTCGAGACGTGGATTCCCTATACAATTGCCAGAGATGCTGATAAGTGGATAATCAGCTTGTGAGGCATACCATCTTCCTGAGCATATCCAGCGCCATGTCGACTTTGTCACACCTTCGGTCCACTTTGACGCCAAGTTGACCCGTCGGTCTGGTGACGAGGGTGTGGCCCCTGCTCGCGCTATCGGACAACCCGGGATCGGAATTACGCCATTGAAGACGTCTGGTATAGTGTCAGCGACCGTCGGTCAGCTAGAGCAATGTGACCAGTACACCACACCGATCTGTCTCCGAACACTGTATGATATGTTCTACAAGCCCGTCGCTACTTGCAAGAACAGCTATGGAATCGGTCAGTGAACGTTTCTATCAAATGTGTCGTGTTTGAGCTCATGTGCGGATTGTTCGTTGCTGTTCTACAGTGGAGTATACCCCCCAGGCTTATCTGCAGAGCGATCTGCAAATGTTTGCCGAGAGCTACTCGCCCGACCTTACTGGAAAGGAACCTATCTTGGTTTCGATAGACGGCGGTGAGCACCTGTTTCTGATAGAGGCATATGTGGATACTGAGTTGTGTCCATCAATTCGTAGGGTATCCACAGATGATCAACCAAGGCTTTGCATACAACGGGGAGTCAGACCTTGACTTGGAATACGGCATGTCGTTGGTCACTGGAAAGCAAAATGTGACGCTTTATCAAGTTGGTGACCTGGTGGAAGGTAGGACTACGCTCCATATATCCTTCCAGCTATCTCACGGACATTTTGGGACAGGTGCATCGTTCAACAATTTCCTCGATGCCATCGACGGCAGCTATTGTACCTTCAAAGGTGGCGACGATCACAGCCAAGATGCTATTTATCCTGACCCCTCGCCCGGTGGTTATAATGGTATGCTCACTGCGTTCGAGCAGTTGATCTTCATCTCAGAACTTGAAAGGTCCTGAGGATTGTGGGACGGTGAAGCCTACCTACGTGATCTCGACATCGTACGGATACAATGAGGCAGATCTCACACCGTCGTATGCTGCGCGGCAGTGTGCTGAGTATGCCAAGCTCGGACTCATGGGGGTCACAGTCCTGTACAGCTCCGGAGACGATGGTGTAGCGGGAGGCGGGGGTTCCTGTCTGAACCCAGATGGTAAGGACTATTCACTTACTGTGACGCGAGACGGCTATCTTTGAGGTACCAGGTACACAATCTCCTAGCGGAAAGATCTTCAACCCGAGCTTCCCATCGACATGTCCATACGTCACGTCTGTCGGTGCTACGATGGTGAAGCCGGGTGCATCCGTATCCGAGCCTGAAGTGGCATGTATGGAGGTCATCTTCTCCGGTGGTGGATTCAGTAACTATTTCGCAACCCCCGAATACCAGGAGGATGCTGTGAAGGATTATCTAAAGCATCACCGGCCAAACTATCCCCCGACGATCTGGAACTCGACTGGAACTGTGCGGGTTTTCACGTCTTCACGGTAGCAACATTTATTGACAAAGTCCATTCAGTCTCGTGCATTCCCTGACATCTCAGCCAACGGAGCAAACTATGTCGTTGCCGTATGTGACAGATATGTTCTTTCTTACTTTGTGTTCATGTCTGCTGGGTGGGCAGGTCGATGGAACATTCTTCCTCGTCTACGGAACGTCTGCGTCCTCTCCGGTCGTTGGAGCGATCCTGACGATGATCAACGATGCTCGACTTGCTGCTGGCAAGCGGCCCATCGGATTTATCAACCCTATGGTAAGCTCCTCTTCAATTATCATTTATTAAAGAGACCAAGGTCGTTGGTTTCTCGGGATCTCGCTCCAGATTTACTCCAAGGAATTTTCTGGCGCGTTCCATGACATCACTGAGGGCTCGAACCCGGGTTGTGGTACGAATGGGTTTAACGCGACGAAAGGATGGGATCCAGTCACAGGTCTGGGGACACCCAATTTCCCCGAGCTTGTCAATCGGTGGCTGTCAATCCCTTAGGATGGGGTATGGAATTAGATGGAGTGACGTCATGATCGCATACCCATGAGGATGCATGATTTGCGGCTGTTGGTTTGTGTTTCGCCTTCTTCTGGATGTTTATTTTTATTTTTATTTTTATTTTTACCCAAGCACAGGGAATGTTTGTGTTTTGTGAGTCGTTTGTAGTAGAAGAACCTTAGAGATACCTTGCCCGGAACTGGACCTCCAGTGGAATGTCCGAAACTCACATTTCGGGTGTTTGAAAGAGCGATCGTTCTATACTAACACTTGGCCTCCCATGTTCTAGCAAAGCTTACGGAACTCAGGCTGAACGAGATTTTTCGGATCAAGTCATCATGATTTTAAACGATTCCCGGGCCTGGGCTCAGCGCCCATTACCTATCTGGGCCGTGCTAGTACTTGGGCCGCGAATTGGAATGGCTTGAAACCCGACTCCCCCCGTGCGGCCGCGTCGACATCCTCCTGGACTCCTACATTATAATATAACGCAAGCGCAATCATCCGTCGCCGCTCTCCGGTTGTACATCGGTCCACGAAATCTATGTGCGCAGGTTCCATATCTGAGCCTCTAAGTCACAAGGCATCATCGCGCTGAATCTCTTCCCGTTGTGGCGAGCTGTTCGACCGATCGCGCCAAGATATGTCGGAGAAGAAACAAAACCCATATCTCGCACACCTCCAGCCCAGTCAAAGAGGATCTGCCTCTGACATCCGCGATGTTGATAAGAGCGATCCATTGTTCGGTTTCTTGCCTCGCAAGGTGTCCGCTAAACAAGTCCGCCAGGCCTTGGTGCGATCTGCTCTTGCGATGTCACGACTTCGGGATAACCCATTCAAGCTGCTGATCTTCCCTGCACCTTAGGAAAACGATGTCAATCCCTTCACAAAAGTTCCCCACACTCCTCAATACGAGACAATATTGGAAGGACGAAAGAAACTTCCGGTTTATGTTCAGATGGATGAGTTCTATGAGGTGGTACGTTAACATCCGAAACTTCATTTTCATCGTGGTACAAAAACATTTCGACTGCCGACTCGATGTGTGTGCAAAGGACACTGACAATGTTGCCACAGTTCAATGGTAACCAGATCATCATCGTTGTCGGTGAAACTGGATCTGGAAAGACAACACAGTAAGCTAACTGCAAACAATTTGAAGACTCGTATGTTCTCGGTTGACAACATTTGATAGAATACCGCAGTTTATTGCGTATTCGGACCTACCTCACACAAAAGGAAAGATTGTTGGTTGTACGCAGCCACGACGTGTGTCTGCCATGTCAGCCGCCCAGCGTGTTGCAGACGAGATGGACGGTTGGTTGTTTCTTTTGGTTCTCAAACGATCATATGGGCTCATGATCGCCGTACCTGTTGGCACGATGCGTGCAGTCCAACTTGGGCAACAAGTCGGTTACACGATACGTTTCGAAGATATGACTACGCCTGGTACCACGTTCCTGAAGTACATGACGGATGGCATGCTTCTTCGTGAGGTCATACACGATCACGACCTCAGTCAATATTCGACTATCATTCTCGACGAGGCACACGAACGAACCCTTGCGACTGATGTTCTCATGCCTTTCCTGAAATCCCTCTTGAAAAGACGCCCTGATCTAAAAATTGTCGTCATGTCTGCTACTCTTGATGCGATCAAGTTCCAGAAGTATTTCGGGAACAAGGGTTCTACCGCCCCCCTGCTCGAGGTATCTGGACGAACATATCCCGTCGAAGTGTTTTACGTGCAGGAGCCTGAGCCTGATTACCTCGAGGCGGCAGTTCAAACGGTCTCGATGATTCACAGGACAGAAGGGCCGGGTGATATCTTACTATTCTTGACCGGGGAGGAAGAGATCGAGGATGCATGTCGAAAAATTAAGCTTGAAGCAAATAATCTTGTCAACCAAGATCCACATGCTGTTGGTCCTCTTGCTTGTATTCAACTTTCCGCATCCCTTCCGCCCTATCAACAACAACGCGTATTCGACCCTCCACCATTGGCTCACATACCTGGCGGACCTCCTGGAAGAAAGGTGGTCGTGTCAACGAATATTGCGGAAACTTCCCTGACGATTGACGGCATTGTCTACGTCGTCGATCCTGGTTTCTCTAAACAGAAGGTATATAACCCGCGTATACGAGTTGAATGTCTTCTCGTCAGCCCGATATCGAAGGCTTCTGCCCGACAACGAGCGGGACGCGCCGGGAGAACACAGCCGGGGAAGTGCTTCAGGCTGTACACGGAGGGGGACTGTGCATCGGAGCTCAGCGAGCAGACACCTCCGGAAATCCTTAGGAGTAACTTGGCAAATACTGTGTTAGTGTTGCTCAAGTTAGGAGTCAAGGTATGTCATATCATCAATCATCCGAGCACTGCTTATCTTCACAGGACCTTGTACGGTTCGACTGGGTGGACGCACCTGCACCGGAATTACTTATGCGTGCTATAGAGTTGTTAAATTATCTCGCGGCATTGGATGATGATGGCAATCTGACCGCACTTGGAAGCATCATGGCTGAGTTCCCGCTGGACCCTCAGGTACGTGACTGTTCATGGATTCATGGTACTCACATTTATATCACCCTACAGCTTTCGAAAACACTCATCTGCAGTCCCGAATTCCAGTGTAGCAACGAGATTCTGACGATCGCTGCCATGTTATCCGGTGACTCGACAGACATCGTTATTGTGCACTGAATAAATACTTATTCACTTTTTCAGTGCCAAATGTGTGGCTTCGGCCTACGAACCAGAGGAAAGAGGCGGACACCGCAAAGGTATTGCTAAGGGTTCCAGGTGGCGATCACTTGACACTCCTGAACGTATACAACTCCTACATAAAAAGCAAGCCCATAACTCTTCTTGTTATGCGCTTTTTTATTCATACACTGCATAGACCGCGGTGACAGAACCTGGGCACGGAACCATTATCTCTCCGAGTGCACTCTCACTGAAGCACAGAATGTCCGCCAACAGCTGGAGTGTATCATGGAGCGCTTCGAAATGGCGCTCCTATCAACTGTGGACGAGAGAAAGATGTGTATCAACATAAAGAAAGCATTGTGTCGTGGCTTCTTTATGCAAGTCGCACACAAGGAAGGCATGATGGGCACCTACCAGACGGTAAAGGAAAATCAAGTACGTTGCGCGATGTTTAGTTTTATCCTCCTCAGGGTCGACTGACGATATGGTGGGTCTAGACTGTTGGTCTGCATCCGTCGTGTGGTCTGCAACCGCAACCAGATTGGGTAATCTTCAACGAGTTTATACTAACGACGAGACCTTTTATCCGGACGGTCACAGATGTCCGACCTGAGTGGTACATGGATCGTCCGTGCTCATGACTGCATAGCTCACTAGGCGTTCAACAGGCTTCTCGAAAGTGCCCCACTTTACTTTGATCTTGCAACCTTTCCTGATGCGGAAATAAAGAGAGCGTTGCAACGGGTTGCGGGAAAGAAAGCAGGAAAGGCTGGACGTGCTGTGGGGTCTGAGACGCCAAAAGGAAAGAAAGAAAGAAAGAGACATGGAGGAACCAAAGGGTAATAGCTGTGTGCGTTTCTCATGTACATTGTACTGGCTCGGAGGGGGCGGGATCTGAGAGGAGTGCAAGGGTGAGGGCCACGGGTAGAACCAATGGAGAAAAAGGTATTGTGGGTTGGAGGAGTGAGGGGCAAGGACACAATTTGAACATTGTTGGTTAGTATATAGGCGACTCGGACTAAACATGAGGCTGACAGGGTGCAGTAGCAGAGGACCGACAAACCCCATTTTCCTTGAGAACAGCGAGAGGGCTGACTGGAAGCGATGACAATCAGTGGCAATCGGACTCGGACATTGGAAACGCATAACATGTAAGTTACCATGGATGATACATAGTTTCTGTAACTTCTCGACTCACATATGTAGAGTCTGATGATACCAATGACGAGGGGAGCCACAGGAGGGAAACTCAGGAAAGATGGGCCTTGTTTCTACAGTCAGGGAAAGAGTACACTCATATCATGAATTGGGAAGATACTTACCTCCAATGCTATCATTGGCCTGGCTCTTTCCTTCTCGACCGTAGGCCCATCCGCCATAAAGTTGCCAGTGAGTTACTGGCATTTCTCAAATGACAGTAGCAACCCGAGACTCGTGATGGAAGCCATTGGTATAGAAAGGTATCCACTTCGCAAAGACGTACTAGCTAGGATACTTCAATCTGATTAGATGATCGTTGCAGGATCGATGATTGAGCCTGTCTTGAGTCAGTTCGTGGGAACACTACTACTGGCGCGGAGTCCCAGTGAGTGTGAGTGCGAGAACAGTTCCTGTGCCTCCAACTTGTTTTGTTGTCGGTGTTCATGCATAGTACAACGCGGACAAAGGCTACGAAGGAACAGTCTGCTTGCACGCGGTAGGTCTCTTGCGTTTGATTCACCCATAGAACCCGGAGCAGTAAAGCACCAACAAGTTTCTGAGAATGCTAGACGCGTTGGTTATTCGAAGTTGCAGAACCCGGAGCAACATTGAATACTTCCCAGCTAGGACCTGGACAGCGGGTAGTACATCCAGGCTGGCTTGAGAGTTGTTTTCGGCGTTCACTGCTCGAGGACACAACACATTTGTGGAATGCTGTAAGTTGTTCTCATCGTCGTCTAGCTGTCAAGGCGGAGGGTTGATGGTATTACATCACGCCGCGGCATTCACAGGACATTACGTCTGTTCGGAATCTCGGATCGAGGTTTCGTGGAGGTTTTCCAAGCCTCTATACGTGGTATACTCGCTGACACTCGTCAAGACCATCTTACGACTTAGAAGCTCGGCTGGGTCAAGTTCTTCAGGCGGGCGTGTAATATTCTTCCACAAATATGAGTTACATAGGGTGAGTATATATTGTTGTAGTGGACGAGTGTCCAAGTCGCTCCCCCCTCGCAATGACTATCTGGACACAGACCACCACAACGCCGGGCCAACGTTGCTGGCAGCGACTGCTCGGCATCACAGAATCGGCTTACTACTGGGATGGCACCTGTGATGGCGCAACCGATACTGTGATGCATACCCACCTCCGCATCACGCAACCAAGGGACATAGGCATCTATTCCCCAGAGAACGCACGCCGCGCGTGGTTGTCTGTCAAACGACGCTTTCCCCTCCTTGCGGCCGAGGTACATGAACAAGACAGCGGTCTTCATTTTGTCGTTCATGAACGGGATGTCACGTCTCTTCGTGAGGAAGACGTGACTTTTCATTCAATATCGTCGTTTCGTGATGCCGAACTATTTATCAACGACAACAAGGATGGACCACGTCCACTGTCTCCGAAAATGCTCACTCGGGTGTATGTGCTCCGTTGCACGGATCACCCAGACCAGTTCCATGTGGTGCTCGCCGTTGCTCACTGCATCACAGATGGATGTTCGACGAGCACCATTCTCCGATCGTTTTTCCAGACGTTAGCCACTACATTCGATCCGTGTCCAACGCCCATCGAAGAGAGACTCGAGATGTATTGCCCTTTGGAGAGTCAGGTATTCCCCGATAATGTACCCCTTGTCAAACGCAGGTGGAGGAGAGCAATCGGGTATGCTTTTTGTGTTGTACGACGTGCGCGACTCACGGTAAGCACTCGCCTTTTCTGTGTCAACACACTGACGTACGCGTGATAGGGTGGACACACGCTACCTGGGAACTTCACACGACAAACGGCACTGACGCCCGCAAAGTCGCGGCTTCAGGTGATATCCTTTCCGCGAGATGTTTCCGCCACCATCCTGTCTAATTGCCGACGTCACAACATCACGCTCAATGCTGCCTACCATGCATTAAGCCAAGTCGCTTTCTCTCGGTTGCTATGTCGCCGGTATCTGAGGGGCGAAATGTCGGAAGAAGAATGGGATTATCGAAAACGCCAGCCGATGCTGTTCATCGGACTGGTTAATCTCCGCCCTTACTGGGATCGGAATTGGTTTCAAAATGGGGGCTCTGGGGAAGTGGGGCTGAATTTTAGCTTCTATCAACATGTGCTCCCGTTCATGCCGCTTGGCGCCATGACTAGCAAGAATGCAGAGGACTTGGAACTTGTCAACGGTGCGCCACATTGGCGGGATCTCATGTCATTTGACCGTTTCTTGCTACGGTGCAAATGGATTTGTACAAAAAGTAAGAAGCTGTTTAGTAATCCGCGGTTCCTCGAAATATGTATCGCGACACATAACTATGCACTAGAAGCGAATGCGACGAGAGCCGCAAATTGGCGAGGGCCTCCAGACCAGTTTGTTCCCAGCGGCGACTCCGGCGAGGACCAACAGCCTCTTCCCTTGCAAGCTTCCGGACCCATATATACGCAACGCGGCTCGAGTTTGGGAGATGTGGGTGTTCGAACGACGGTCTGAACCTTGCAAGTTGAACCAGGTCTGACGTGTTACATCATAGATGGACAACATGATTCCACTCGACTATCCCTTGTCCGCCCGCCATCCGCTCTCTCCACTCTTCCCGTCGCCTCATCCACATCGTGCGGGGTATCCTGTCTGCAAGTCTGTCCCCGACGACGTGGTGCTGACGTGCGACACCCCGCGGCTGCACATTGAATCTTGGCAGACACATTTCCGTTCACGGCCGGGTGAGGTGTACATTGGTGCGGTGACGTCGCGGAGTCAGCTTCAGTACTTTACGTTCTATGACGAGAATGTGCATGGCGCAGACATTATACGGGAGCTGATGGGAGAAATCAAGGAGGCAACAGTTTGGTACTTGGGACGACCGCAGCAGGCAGGTACTGCGGGTGTAAAACTTGAATGCAGGCTGTAGTTTGGTAGCGAACCTGTAAATCATGTGACGGTCTTGTTGGAAATGGGACTCGTGAGTCGTGAATCGGAAGCAAATATGGCAACTTTTTTTTTCCTCTGGAAACGATCGTTCTGATGAGAGCTTGGGAAAGATTTGGCAATCAGATCACCGGATCTCATTTTATGTAACCGTGACCGGGGGTCATGATGCAGGGAGGCCTTGTTCGGTCTATGTAAGGACACAACTCAAGGATCACACAAAGTGCGATGATTTACTCAAGCAGGAATATAATATTCTGAAAGTGGGGAACTACTACAGGATGTCCTTACTTATATACTATAAGCCTTGAGGCTTACTCATGTTTGCCATGAGTTGTGATGTCATACTATGTCATAGTTCTAGAGCGGTCTGGACTGTGTGATATTGTGAAATGTGAAAGAGAAAGAAGTGAAGAGAAATAAGATCCTAACATTACCCCCTTTTCAAGGCGTGACGTCCACGACACGTGTGGTTTCTGCTAGGGGTATTTCAAACATATGGTTGGGATATTTTTGGAATTTTTTACGATATTCGAGGAAATCAGAAGAGGAAAATAAAGAGGAAGGTTGAGTAGGGGTTTCTTGTCGAAGGCAAATGGGGCAGGAACAAGGAGGATCGGGTTCGTCAGATGAGTATCGCATTTGGACCTTTTTAGTGGATCGCGGAGCCGTAGGATGTTTTTGGTAGAAGTTTTTTATGGCATCTTGGGCGTGAGGTAATTTGGTTTCGGCGATCCATTCATTTTCCTCGTAGGGAAATCCTTTCCAGGATACGAGGAATTCAATACGTCCGCAGCGTTCTCGGGATGCGACGATCTCTTCGATTTCTTGTTCTTCGAGTCCATTAATGAGGTCGGGTGGTGGAGGTGGGATATGTTTTTGCGAAGGGAACGTTCCTTGAACATATGGATGTAGAAGGGATTCATGGAATATAGGATGGATTGCGTGCCATTTGGGATCGAGTTTTAGTTTGTATGCGCTTGCGTCGATTTTCTTAATAACTTTAAAGGGACCGTATCGCTTATCATCTAGCTTTTTTGATGGGCAATCCGATCTGATGTTGGTTCCTTCTAAGAGTACGAGATCTCCTGGTTTGTATTCAGAGATTGGGCACGTTTTTCGATCGTAATATTTTTTCATGTCATTGGCGGCATGTTCCAATGATTCCCTTGCTAATTTGAGTGTTCCTTGCATTGTTTCCACAAATTCTTTTGCCGATTCATTTCGGACTTGTTTCCGATATTCTCCGCGGATGTTTGGTTGTTGGCCGTAATTGAGCATGAAAGGAGAGTATCCGCTCGATGACGTGGTGTTCTGGTTGTGAGCGAATTCTGCTATGGCTAACCATTCAACCCAGTCATTTTGCGGGTGATTGGTGTACAACCGGAGGTATTGTTCGACCGTGGAGTTGTATCGTTCTGTTTGTCCATCTGTCTGCGGGTGGTAGGCTGTTGACGGATTGCCTTCGATTCTTAGAAGCGTGTATAGTGCTTCCATAAAGGAGGAGACGAATTGAGGACCTCGATCTGAGATCACCTTGTGAGGAGTACCGTGGAGTTTGAATATGTGATCGCGAAATATGGTGGCAACTCCTTTGGCGGTGATTTCAGAGTTTACAGGGAATAGTCTGATCATTTTTGAGAAGCGGTCGACTACTGTGAGAATGGCGTTCTTTCCCTGAGATTCTGGTAGTGGTCCGATGATGTCTACGGAGATGATTTCCCATGGTGCATTTGGGATCTCATTAGGTTGTAGCGGAGTTTTGTTTGATTGGTGGATTGTTTTTGCTTTTTGGCATTTATCACAACCTTTGACGTATGTTTCGACATCTTTTCTCACGGTTGGCCAATAGTATTTGGCTAGGATGAGATCCTTTGTTCGTCTGATTCCTGGGTGTCCGGCTATTGGGTGATCGTGGTTCTCTTTTAGTATTCGTTCCCTTAATTTGTCGTTTTTGGGAATGTAAAGAAGATCTTTAAAGAACACGATTCCGTTCGCTTCCTTCCAGGAATTTCCTTTTTGTAATCCAGTGATGGCGTATCTTTCACGCTGATGCTGGAGTTTGGTCACCATTGACTCAACTGTTTCGCTTTCCTCCTGTTCAGACGAGTCTGAACGGGTACTTGTCGAGGACAATTGTTTTATCGCGCGGATTGTCGGGGAATCCGGCGAGTTTAGTGCCGTTATGTCAAATTTAGATGGAGGGATGAGAATTTTTTGTTTGTTGTCATTTTCCACCCCCTTTTCGAAGTCTGGTCTCCGGGACAGAGGATCCGCAGGGTTGGTTTTTCCTGATCGGTGTTTAATTATGTAATGGTATTCCGATAAGGTTTGTTGCCAGCGGGCTTGTCGTCGGGATAAATCTTGTGGGGATTTGAAATAGACGAGGTTCTGGTGATCGGTGAGAATTTCGAATGGTTGTACGGCGTCGAGAAGGTATTGGCGCCATTCTTTGATTGCAAAGATGATTGCTGCGAGTTCCAGATCTGCAGCGTAATAGTTACGTTCAGCGTCGGATAGGGATCTGGATATGAAAGCGATTGGGTGCCAGCGATCATCTTGTTTTTGTGAGAGGACGGCGCCAAGGCCTATTCTGGAACCGTCGGTTTCGATTCGGAAAGGGTCAGTGTCGGTAGGCATGCAGAGGATGGGCGTGGAGATGATGGCTGTCTTCAGGGTTTCATAGGCTTTTTGGCAATCATTATCCCAGATGAATTCTTTCTTTTCCGATGTGAGGTTGTTTAAGGGGCGGGCGATTTTGGCGAAGTTTTTTACAAATTGTCGGTAAAAGTTCAGGAAGCCTAGGAAACTGCGAAGTTGTTTTTGCGTGGTTGGTACTGGCCATTCCGTAATGCCTTTAACTTTGGTGGGGTCCATTTGGACGGATTGATTTCCGACGACGAGTCCGAGATACTCAGTTTGTTTTTGTTCAAACTCGCACTTGGTATGTTTTAGGTAGAGTTTGTTATCTCGTAAGATTTGGAGTACCTCAGATACAATCTGTCGGTGTTCTTCCAGCGTGGCTGTGAAGATCATGATGTCATCCATGTAGATCACTACTTTGCCTCGACTGATCAGGTCGCGGAAGAGCTGATTCATCATGGTTTGGAAGGTAGCGGGCGAGTTTGTCAGCCCGAAGAACATGACGAGTGGTTCGAACAGTCCTCTGTTGGTTCTGAAGGCTGCTTTCCATTCGTCACCTTCCTTCATTCATATGTTGTTGTAACCCCAACGGATATCCAATTTGGTAAAGTATGTGGCATTTTTTAATTTATCTACCAACTCGGAAATTAATGGTAAGGGGTATCTATTTTTGACGGTGATGGCGTTTAATTTCCGATAATCCTGTACTGGTCGGAGTTTTCCGTCTTTCTTTTTTACGAAGAAGAAGGCTGATGTGAAAGGGGATTTGGACGGTCTTATTCGTCCCGATTTGAGGTTTTCCTCTAAGAAGGCATCGAGTTCTTTTTGTTCGTCAATCGTGAGATTATATGTTTTACAGTCGATCACATGGTCGCCTGGTATGATCTCGACTGCATGATCCCACGGTCGACGTGGAGGAAGTTCGTCGAAGTTTTCTTTGTCGAACACGTCTTTGTATTGGTGATAGTGTTCGGGTACTACCTCTTCGAACGTTTGTTTTTGTTTTTGGAGGTTAGCCTCAATGGCGAGCTCCGTGGATGTGGTAGCACGTATATATTCGTCTACGTCGATACCGAATAGTCTTTCATCATCTTTGATCGTCTCGTGGTATTCCTCGTCATCTTCGACGGGTATTAACTCCGGAAGGTGATCATCGTGGCATACGAGCTGGATAGTCTGTTTTTTCCAGTCGATGACAGGGTTGTGTTGTTTTAGCCAATCATAGCCTAGGAATATGGCATGAGTGGATAGGGATGTGACTGCTAGGGCAAGTCATTCTGTGTGATTGTCGATTTGCATTTCGACGGTGGCGAATTGTGTGATGGTTCCATTTGAGTTCTTGGTTCCATCGGCATTGTATACTGGAATGGGTATTGGTATGTCATGGACAGGTATTTTATTTTCCAGTACAAATTTTTGGTCTATGGACGATGCGCTACACCCGGAGTCAATTAACGCTACGACAGGTATTTTAGTCTCGTCAGACTTGGTAATGACAACTTTGGTTTCTAAGGAATCTTTGGATCTCTTTCGTTTTACGAATTTGGGTTTATTTTGGAGATCTCGTAAGTGAAGATAGGATTCCATTGGAGATATTTGTTTGATTTTTTGCACGAGTTCCGGTGTTACTTCTGATACTCGTGAGTCGTGTACGAACGACCTTAGATGTTTGATTGTTCGTTCGTCATTATTTTGGTCTGCGACTTTCCTTATCCATTCGACAGACCAGGGATCTACTGTATTCATCCAAGCGTTCCGATTACTCTCCCTCTTCGATGAAGAGGAACGGGGCTGATCAGGCCCGTCTTTGGTCGGACGTTGGAGAATTCGGATTTGTTTATCGGTTGATCCGAAACCGGCTTTTCCTCTTTGGGTTTTATCGAGATCCTTTACTTCTTTTAATTTAGGATTTTCGATTTTCTCGATGATGAGCTGTGCTACTCGATCATTGATTTTAACCTCAAAGGGTGTTTTTCCATGATTGAATAGCAGGACTTTTAAGGGTCCTCTATAGTCAGCATCAATGACTCCTGCGCCGACATCAATCATGTGTTTGGCGGCTAATCCACTCCTGGGAGCGATTCTTCCGTAGGTGCCCTTTGGGAGAGTGATCGAGATTTCTGTATTTACCAATCCCTTGTCTTGGGCTGGTATTGTTATTTCCTCGGTGCTGTACAGGTCGAACCCTGCAGCTTCCTTAGAACCCTTAGTTGGGGTTTTTGCTTTTGGTGATAATTTTTTAATCGGAATTTCTGGTTCACTTTCTTCCGATTCAGTCTTTTCAACGGTCAAAACAGAATATTTATTGACAGATGTAATAGGACATGTAGGTGACTGAGTAACTACTGTCCTTCGGCAAAATCCTTTTCTATTTTCTCGATCTTCTCCGCCAGCTCTTTTCCAGTGGAGTACTCTATAGTTTGTCCGCGAATGGTGATTGAACGGACTTGGCGGGCACGCGGTTTGAGATGTTCTTTGCACGGCCAGGGTTTCCCACATTTGAAACACTTACCCTCGGCTCGTGCTTTAGAAATGTCCATAGGCGCTCCTTGGCCTCCGAACGTTCCCACTTGGTTCGGATGCACTTCAGGTGCCTTGGCGGTTGGTGCGGCGGTGTTGGAAACCTGAGCTGGTTTGGGTTTCCAGGTCTGCGGTCGAGGCGCATTCCTAGATTCCTTTTTCCTTGCTTCAATTTCCTTTAGGATTTGGTCGGCTTTTGTGAGGTGAGCCTCCCATTCGGCGATGTCGTCGAGTTCCATCAACTCGGGCTTGGCCCGTTCGGTATACTCAACGACGTTGTTGTGGACGCCGTGTCTGGCGATGCGGATTAACATGCGCTGGCAGTGCGCAATGTTGAGGTTGGCCTCGATGACCAAGTGTTTCATCCGTATGAAGAAGTCTTCGACGGTTTCATTAGAGTACTGCCGGAGGGTCATGAGTTTCTCCTCGGCGTCTCTGTGTAGGCCCGCAGGCTGGAAAGTTTTCTTTAGAGCTCCTTCAAACTCTTTGAATCTTGTTGTCTCGGCAATGTCTTGCGTGACGAAGAGGTTGGCGAAGCGACCGGCGGCGTTTGTCCCTTTCATGAAGGACAGTACGATGAGGATTTTCTGTTGGTCCGTGGGTTCGCCCTCAATGAACCCTTGGAGGTAGAGGCGGACCGTTCGCCACCATTGGACAAATTTCTTTTTGTCGCCATCGTACTCAGACAGTTTGTTGGCGATTGACTTTCCAATCCCCCGACGTGGGAGATGGACTTGTGGTTGTGCGGGTGGTGCCATCGGCGGGAGCCTAGGCGGGATGGGGTTTGCTTGCCTAAATGGCGAGCAGACTGGTGGCGGTCGACCAAGTGGCCTTTGTGGAATTGGTGCGTGTACCACGGAAGCTGGTACAGCGGGTGGTATTTCGGTGAAGGCTGGTGAGTCGGCCCGCGATGGAGGAAGGGGGAAGTTTGCTGCTCCGTTTGGGTCGAAGATTGGTGGTTCGTTCATGGCCTGAAGGAGGACACTTCCGAACCATTGCCTTGTTTGTTCGGTGAATTCTGAAACGGGACCAAGACTAAAGCGAGTAGAACCTAGTTAATAGGTTGTATGAGCGTATTGACGGAGATGACACGGCGGGCGTTTAGTGTCGACGACGATGACGATGAGGACGTTGAATGAGTTTATTGGTAAGGAAATGAGATAACGACGTAGCATCCGATGACGAGGATGAGACGGCGAAGTGCAATGGTAGTGGGAGTGGTAAACAAAAGTCCAGGCCCCAAGTGGAGAGTAGACAAATGAATAGGACTGGGGATAGACGACGTAGAGGTACTGAAACCGGATGAGACCCTGAACAAGTACAACCTAGCAAATAGGTTGGACGCGTGAACTTATAGCGATGACTGAGGACGAGTCGGTGTCGTAGACCACGATGAGGACGATAGTGAAAGTAGAAGTTGGGATTGATACAAAGAAACGACGTAGCATCCGATTACGAGGATGAGACGGCAAATGCAATGGTAGTAGGAAGAGCGGTAGTCAAAGGTCCAGGCCCCCAAGGGAGAGTAGACAAATGAATAGGACTGGGAAAAGACGACAGAGAGGTACGATATATATATGATACTAAGATGCTTTAGGGTAGGTCGTCTGAGTCCTAAATACTTGAGGGCCGGTGTGAGAATGAAAGAGATAAGGGAACATGAGGGGAGTACAAGGTAACCGCGAGGCGTGACATCATAGATAAGACAAGAGTCTGGACTGGGCCCCGACTTGAGTCACGTGTTGTCCCACGGTCACATGTGAGGTCACGTGACGAAGAAGAGCAGAATGTCACGTGATCTAAAAGGGATAAGTCAGGTGACTTGCGAAAGTGATAATCGACTAAGTCTGATAAGATGAAGGAAAGTGAAAATACGCAGCGTTGGGTCCTGAACTATAACACTACCCCCCATTCACCAGCTTCGAGATCCAATCTCGAGTTGGTGAATTCCGAATAGGAGGGACCGAATGGGGAGAAGAGGGACGTGAATTGTTCTTCGGAGATCCCACGGATAGGGCGTGGAGCCGCGGGATGAGCGTTGTGAAAGTCGTTTATGACGTCTTGGGCGTGTTTAAGATTAACGGCGGGTTCCCAAGTCCGATCTACTTCGTCCCATCCTTTCCAGTGGACGAGATACTGAAGTTTTCCGTGGTATAAACGTGATTGGATGATAAAGTCCACTTCGTATTCTTCGTGACGATCTTCTGTCACGGTTATTGTGTCTGGTTTGTACACGTTTTGCCCAGTTAGTGGGGCTTTGTAGGGTTTTACGCGGGAAATATTAACAGTAGGATGGATGGTGACAGAGGAAGGGAGGACGAGAGTGACGGCATTAGGGAGGACCGTGGAGATACGATAGGGGCCAATGTATTGTTGGGTGAGTTTCCTTGCGGGGTAGGGAAGAGAGAGATGATCTGTGGATAACCACACGAGATCATTGATAGTGTACATGGGAGCGGTAGACCGCTTGGATTCTTGTGCGTGTGACATCCGGTCGCGTGTTCGTTTAAGCGTTTCTCGTATCTCGTCATGGGAGCATCCGAGGGTTTTAGCAAATGACCCCCCAGGGGTTTTAGTGGACATAGTGGGTTCGCTTCCCATGTGAGGCGTGTAGTTTCGTGTGACTGCGAACAGCGAAGTACTGGTTGCCGTTGTGATAGCATTATTGTGTGCGAATTGGGCCATCTTCAGCATCGATGCCCAAGAATCCTGATTTTTTGCCACGTAGGCCCGTAGGTATGTGAGGATTTCTCGATTGATCCGTTCCATTTGTCCGTCCGTCTGTGGATGGTACGCCGTTGACAGCTTTTGCTGTATGCCCAGGACTTTCAGCAATTCTCTGGTAAACTCCGAGATGAATTGTGGTCCCCTGTCGGATAAGATAGTGTTAGGAAGTCCGTGGAGACACCAGACGTGGTCTCTAAATAAAGAAGCTAAGTCCGAAGAAGACGTAGTTTTCATACAAGGAAAAAGTACGATTTCTTTTGAAAAACGGTCCACAACGACCCCTATAGAATCAAAACCGGAGGAGATGGAAAGTCCGGTGACAAAGTCAATGGAAATATCTTCCCATGGGTGTGAAGAAATGGGTAATGGTAAAAGTTTACCTGCCGGTGGCTTTGACGAACCCTTCGTGAGGGAGCACACCTGGCAGTGTTCGATGTAGGTGGAAATGTCTTTGGCAGCGCCAGGCCACCAGTAGAATTTTTTAATCAACACAATGGTACGGTCGCGGCCTGGATGGCCTGCGACTAGAGAATCGTGGAAGAGAGAGATGAGTTCATTGCGAAGGGAAAGGGGCACGAAAACAATGCCGTTAGAATTTCTGAAAAGTCTGTCTGTTGCGTAGTATTCATATTCGTTAACTGCGTCAACGTTCAACCTAGAAGATTCCATAGATAATTTAGTTTTGAAGTTAGGAGCGAGAGACGTGGAGGAGATGGCTTGGACTCCTGTGGAGCCAAACCCTTTTTCATTGCGTTCAGACTCGTCCAGAGTCTTTGTTTCTGATAGTGTTGGATTTTCTATTTTTTCGATAATTAGTTGGGCGATACGGTCGAACTTAGAGACGTGGAATGAAGAATCGGAGTGATTGAACAGAATTACACCAATTTCTCCCCTATAATCGGCATCAATGACTCCGGCCATGACGTCGATTTTATGTTTGAAGGCGAGGCCTGATCGTGGTGCAATTCTGCCATAGGTACCAAGAGGGAGTTGGATCTTGACATGGGTGGGAATGAGTTTTTGATCGTGGGTGGGGATGTCAAGGTCCTCGGTAGAATACAGGTCGAAACCTGCGGCGGAGGAAGAACCCTTTGAGGGTAAGCGGGCGTCTGGGGAAGTAAGTGTGACGGGAATAGATAAGGAAGATGAACGAAGAACATCGGAAGGAAAGACGGTGATATTTTCGTTTAATTTATCGACTGCGTCGCCATGATCGGGACGACGCGAAAGTGCATTAGCACGTCCATTCGTGTTACCTGGTTTATAAATTAACGTATAGTTGAACTCTTGGAGGAGTTCGTGCCATCGTGCCTGGCGACCCGAGAGCGTTTGGGGTTTTTTCCAATATTCGAGATTCTTGTGATCTGTCCAGATCTCGAAGTTAGCTTTTCCAATAAGGTAATGACGCCACTCCTCGAGAGCGCGTATGATCGCAAGCAACTCCTTGTCATAGACTGGGTAGTTGCGCTCGGCGGAAGAGAATGAATGTGAGAGAAAGGTGCAGGGGCGCCAAGACTTATCCTCCCCTAAGATGGATAATACCGCCCCAGTGGCGATATCGCTTGCGTCTGTTTCAACGCGCATGTCCTTGGAGGAGTCGGGGTATGCCAAGAGTGGCGTGGAAGTGAATTGTTTTTTGAGCGTGTCAAACGCTGTTTGTTGAGCCTCCCCCCAAACGTAAGGTGTGTTTTTCTTGGTGAGATCGTTGAGGGGGCGGGCAATCTGTCCAAAGCCATTAATAAATCAGCGATAATAATTACAAAGTCCTAGGAAGGACTGGAGTTGTTTTAGCTTGGTGGGCGCTGGCCAATCAAGGATGGCGTCCACTTTTTTTGTTTGCATGCTGACACCGTCGGCTGAGACTGTCATGCCGAGAAAGTCAACTTTGTCAGCATTAAAAACACATTTTTTGGGTTTAGCATAGAGGTCGTTCTCGCGCAGGCGGCACAGAACTTCCTTGACGACTTCGGAATGTTCGTCGTCGGTCTTACCCTTCGTATAGATACACATGTCGTCCAGGTAGACGATGACGACGGCGTACATGTCATTAAAAATGTCGTTCATCATCTGTTGGAACGTTGGCGGACTGTTAGTCATGCCGAAATACATTACGACGGGTTCGTAAGCCCCAAGCGGCGTTACAAACGCGGCTTTCCACTCGTCGCCTTCCTTGATGCGAACATTATTGTAACCCCACCTAAGGTCAAGGCAGGTGAATTTGTCAGCGCCCTTGAGGCGATCAACGAGTGCAGAAATGAGTGGAAGCGGGTATGAGTTCTTGACCGTACCCTCGTTTAAATACCTGTAGTCCATGACTAATCGTTTTTGTTATAGTTCAGGACCTAACGCTGCGTATTTTCACTTTTCTCTATCTTGTCGGACTTAGTCGTTTTCACTTTCGCAGTCACGTGACCAAGTCACCTGACTTACCCCTTTTTTTGATCACGTGACATTCTGCTCTTCTTCGTCACGTGACCTTACACGTGACCGTGGGACAACACGTGACTCGAGTCTAGACCCAGTCCAGACTCTCGTCTTATCTATGATGTCACGCCTCACGGTTACCTTGCGCTTTCCTCATGTCTCTTATCTCTCATTCTCACACCGGCCCTCAAGTATTTAGGACTCAGACGACCTACCCTAAAGCACCTTAGTATCATATAAATACCGTACCTGAAACCGGATGGAACCTTGAACAAGTACAACCTAACAAATAGGGTGTACGCGTGACCTGATTGAGACGACGGTTGACGTGGTAGTGTCGTATACGACGACGAGGACGATGGTTGAATTGCAAGTAGGTATAGAGACGTAGAAATATCGAAGCATCCGATAGCGAGGATGAGACGGCAGAGAGAAGATAGGAAGGAAGAGTAGTAAACAAATGTCCAGGCCCCAAGGGAGAGTAGACAAGTGAATAGGACTGGGGAAAGACGACAGAGAGGTACGGTATATATATGAAACTAAGGTGCTTTAGGGTAGGTCGTCTGAGTCCTAAATACTTGAGGGCAGGTGTGAGAATGAAAGAGATAAGAAGACATGAGGGAAACGCGAGGTAACCATGAGGCGTGACATCATAGATAAGACGAGAGTATAGACTAGGTCTAGACTCGAGTCACGTGTTGTCCCACGGTCACGTGTGAGGTCACATGACGAAGAAGAGCAGAATGTCACGTGATCTAAAAAGGGTAAGTCAGGTGACTTGGTCACGTGACGGCGAAAGTGAAAACGACTAAGTCTGATAAGATGCAAAAAGTGAAAATACGCAGCGTGAGGTCCTGAACTATAACAGTACCTCTCCGTCGTCTTTCCCCAGTCCTATTCACTTGTCTACTCTCCCTAGGGGGCCTGGACTTTTGATTACCACTCTATTCCTCTTACTTGCATTTGCCGAGTTCATCCTCGTTAACGGATGCTCCGTTATTTCTTCGTCTCTATTCCTACAACAAATTCAACTATCGTCCTCGTCGTCGTCTACGACACCTCCTCGTCCTCAGTTGTCTCTATAAGGTCACGCGTACACCCTATAAACTAGGTTGTACTTGTTCAGGTTCTCTTCCGGTTTCACCTGAATAGGACTGTACAAAACCTCGCTGCGTTTCTACCCCTTCCTCTTTATGCGAACTCACTTCTTGAACCGGTACGAACGCTGCCAGGAACTTCTCGCTCGCCACGCCTTCGCCATTGGCCGACGACACGTTACTCCACCCGCCAATTACGTCCTCGAAATCAACCCCGCCGATTGGGAAAACCCACACGGCATCAACCCCAACGACTTTACACCCTTTCCCTCCCGCGTACCGTCTCCGGTACCAGAAGTAATTGACTTCGGTCTTCTTGGTACCGTCGTAGCTGCGCCGGGATCCCCAGTCCCCCTTCCCGTCGAACTCCAGCGCGTTCAGGCGCCAGAACGTGCACCGTCTCCAGCCGACTCAATCTACCATCCCCGCACACCCACTCCTCCCGTCGTCTTCCGCCCTGCCGCAGTTGAGCCAGCTCCTGCTCCACGTCGTTGTCGTCACCACCGTCGTATATTCGCCCGCCTCGTCCGAAATATTAGGACCGAGGAAGCCAACGGCCACTCAAGATTACGTTCCCGGGCCGTTCTCCGCCGCCCAGCCCGCTTTCCCCTGAATTAGGCCTACCCCGCCTATTCACAAACTCCCCCGACGTCTCTTCCCCCTCCATCCCCGCCTCCTCATCAAGAATGTCGGGAATCGCCCCTGACGGTCCTACATGGCAGGACGTAATCAATGCCATGAGCAACAT